>JABTTQ020001039.1:0-164050 GCA_016081115.2 Rehmannia glutinosa
AATAGAAATACAATCATCACCTGCATCACAATCACATAAAAGAAAATGGCAAACCATGAATATTGTCTACATATAATTTTGTTTGCTTCAACTTGATTTGACACAAACAAATTTATGAAAGATAAAAAGTGCTTGGAAGAGAGTACTTATAAATTAGGTATAATTACAAATTCCGCCTAAGGTTTGTGCTATTTACAAAAACCAGAGGTGCTTTAAAATTACAAAGAAAAACCTCGTGTTTTATTTCATCTTAAATTTGGGAATAACTATAATATTCCTAGTGAATATCGAGAGGTTTTTGAAATATTAGGTTTGAGGAATTTTTGCAATTTTCAAAAACATGTGGGTTTTTTATTTAGTCCGAACCTCAAAGGGGTTTTGTAATTATCCCTATAAATTACCACAGCCAATTTTAGTGTTGGCGATGAGAAGATTGTGAGATGAATGGATGTGAATGCCATCAGTGTTGGGGCTATTTGCAGGGACTGGATTACCACATTATTAATACGAAAGTTGATGCATCCTTTCAACAATATGTGTTTGGGCACTATTTATCAATTTCAAATTGCTAACACTGCTCCCATTGCACGATAGAACTTCAACGCCTGTTTATTATATACATACATGCATAAAGAGATTATATTAACATCATTATAATAGGTTCATTCTCAAATTTTCTTATTTTCAAGAGAAAATATTTGTCATTTACTTGAAACATGTATTTATTTTTATTTAACATATATAAAATATAGATGTGTGCAAAAAATTATTGCCATGGTAGATAAGACTTTTAAGGCTAGTGTGTGTGCGCGTATAACACAAGGTGGGAAAATTCAATTCAATTTGTTAAAAAATCAATGTGTGTAATTGTCTTTCCTACCATTGAGACGCTTTTATGTAGCATATTAAATTAACAACTTTTGAACTTCTTATGTATAATTAAAGTCATAATTAAAGATTTATACATAGACTCTAACTTAGAAAATGAAGTTCAAACTTCAAACTAAAGCATACAGAGAGAAAAAGAAATACTTACAGTGGGAGCTAGTTTCGTGCATTTGCTCTGAAAAGTTGTCAAATAAAAGATTCAAATGTTAGAAGTAACTTATAATCAAACCACAATTAATTCATAAAATGTAATAATAATATTTTATATCATATCCAATAGTGCAAGGGTAATCGGAATAAATGACACGAATTGTGGTAATCACAGCAGGATCGAATAACAAAATCATATAAAATATATTAAAAAAAAATAAAATTTCTAGTGTAATTTTATTTTTTTTACAAACAATGGGAGGACCGGGGCCCGGAGTGGCCCCCCTTCCCTCCGCCCTTGCAAGAGTGTGTTATGTGTATATATATATTTTAATTTACATATACATATGCATGTACAAGTTAAAAATATGTACCAAGTGAGGATGATATCTGCAAGATTGATCCCACCAGGCCTTGCCCCGACCGTCTATTGAACCAAATCCATCAACATGGACCCCACTCACATCCTTAAATCCTAGCCATTGACTTGCATCCCTCTCATCCCATATGCTAGGTGACTTTGGGGCCATTATTGTCCCTGAAATCTATATAAATCAAATTGAATATGTGTACTAAAGCACCAATTTACAATGGTGAATATATGTAAAGATATATAAAGTAAAATAGAAAAATCAAAACCAATCGAAAATTGATTTAATTTTTATCTTTTTTTTTTGGATTTTTGGAATCAAAATAAGCATTATTTTAAAACAAATATGAATAATTTATTTTCTCTAGCCTACCACAAAAATGATATTTTGTGCATCGCATGGGCCGCGGAAAATGATGGGGTTTACTAAAAATGTCTTTTCTGGTGGCACAATCACTTTAGGAAATGGGGTGGTTGCACTACATGCATCATTCCATGCCTCCAGAAATGCCTAGTAATTAAAGATACTTATTAGATGTTATCTGCTGAAAACATATATAACTGACAGTAAAAAAAAAAAAAAACTCATATATATCGTAAAATAACCATATGTACTTACTTTTGAATCATCTGTACGACCATCACTTTTGGCTCCGTAATCCATGACATTGAAGTGGTCTTCGGATTCGCACGCAAAGTTTAAAGAAGGCAAAACAAATACGAATAACCATACACCAAGTATATCCTGGAACACATGACAAATTAATATGCATTTTAGCCATGGCAAGGGATCTTAATGAAATAAAATTGAAACTATTAAGTTGCAGAAACTTAGGAGAATTAGGAAATTCTCACCATAATTAGTTGAAGATATATATATTATATGTTGCTGGTGGGCCTATTTAACACACTGAAAAAATATAGATATATTGTACCTACAGAACAAACCAAAGATCAAATGGCAAGGGCTATATTATATATATGTTTTAGGAGAAAACAAGCTGTGTGTCTCAAATTAATGCTTCAGTTATAAATTCAAGAACCTAATAATTAAATATTATTATGCCAAGATTTGAGAAGTCTCTCTTCCCATCCTCACTCATTGATATTCTAATTTTTTTTATTTGTTAGAATGAATAGGACTAAATGTATTCTTCATGGATTGATACTCACGAGATCTTCTGGTCCATCTTCTATTTCATTTTTATTCTAAGGTATATATAACATCCATCTAATATGTGCACCAAATGATGCACAATATGGTTTTAACCATCATATCGGTTTCACGGTTTTAGACCAAGGCAGGAACCACTTACACGATTCCGGGGCCCAATTTTGGAACTAGGTTATGGTACTGAGGTTTGGAACTTGTTTTGTTTCCATTTGGCCACCCCTAATTCCAAATCAGCAAGATGTTGAAGAACACAATATGATTTGTTTTTCTGCTAGATCAAAAACTTGCTTATTTGAATCGTCCACAAAAGAAAAAATACCGCAAAAAGATGACGACAAACTAAATATTGCACCAGACAGCGAAATCACAAATAAGAAAATTAACAAAACCTAGATCTACGTAAAAAAACCACTTATTTAGAAAATAAATTGATAAAAAAAATTGTAAATGTGGTGATTTCAGGCCAAAAATGGCCAAAGAGATACGGGAGTTTCTTCGAAGTAAGGGTTACCACCAATGTATGTAGCACGGTACGGATGCACACTGCATCAAAACGGATTTGACTTCATTTTTCTCTTAACAATTTTCCACAATATATTGAACAAAAGCGCGATGCAATTATTTTTGTAATGTGCCACATGGTCATAAGCAATCAAATGGCTTGAGGACCTTGTAATAAGATTATGAATAGTGAAGGTGCCAGTCCGAAGCACATCAAATTTGTTATCTTTTCTTTTCTTTTTTAATCTTAAATTTGATTTTTGTAATCCTGTGTTGCTTTGCTTTTATGTTATTATGTATAGAGGTAATAATTCTTTTTCGTACTTGCAATAATAATGGAGTACTGGTTGTATTTTCAGATATCAATCGTTATTTATTGTCTTGCAATAAATTTTCATTGTGGCTTTGTTGCATGAAGATAACCATGACAATGAATATGTCAACATTGTTGTATCAAAGGTTAACAGAGAAATACAACATTTGGCTTTGTTATTTATTTCTTAAGCTTTCTCTGGCAAAGAAGATTAATTACTGTCATATCCCATGACTCATATCGGCAGTTGTAGCTTTTTGTCCTTTTGTACTTTGAGGTTTTTGGTTAAACATCATAATAACCATAGTTGATAAAAGCAAAAATGTTTACTTTTGTAGGAAAAAAGTGTGTTGATTCTTTGACTTTTCTTCACTATTTGTTTCTAGTGAAATTTTCATGCTCTTAGGTTTATGCATTTATAGGTGGTGATGTCATACAAGAAATGAGGATATTGATATAATTTATAATCCCTCTTAAATTTACTAAATTGCAAAATATCATCTTCACATTGTTTCAAAATATTTGGCTGGTTCAGATTTATTTAAGGTAAATTACAAAAACTACCATGAGGTTTAGCTTAATTACAAAAATTGTCCACTTATCTTTTCAAACTACAAATACCACATTAAGGTATTACAAACATCCTATTGAAGTCCGTATTCACTTAACAAATACCAATCTCATGATGGGTGTAAAATGTAAAATAAAAACAAATCTCAAAAGGTATTTGTAATTTTGAAAATTAGGACTAAATTCAAGAATTTACCACTTAGGACTACTGTCTGGGCCAACTCCCTTTATTTCATAACGTTGTTCCTATATTTAGGCGGTGGCAAAAAAAAAAAAAAAGATGCCAAAAGTTCAAAGACAGAAGTTCCGAAATTATTTTGGTTGGGTTTTTATCATTATTTTTGTAATCTTAGCACTAATTACATAAATATATTTTCATAAAGTTAAGCCGTACTCGGATGGATCGATCGTCTTCTTGAAGTTTTTTTGAAGTTGGATATGCATTTTATTTGCGGTCAAATATCTCAATCATTTTAAATACGAGTGTGAAAGTATTCGGATGTCCATGCATTACTCTTATTGAAGTCAAAACTTAAAAGGAGAACTTGAAAAGATGGCGAGTAGATATGATAAACAAATCTCAGTCAAAAGTTTGTATAAAGTTTGTATACATGTCAGAAGTAGAAATATTACTTTTATCTATATGTTTGGTTTTGCCATTATATTTGGGGTCTCTAATGTAGGCAATGGTCGACTAATACTCAAAAATATTTTCCCATACTTTTTGCATATGTTTTTGCTGTAGATATATGTACAACTGAAATTTGGTAGGTTAATAATCCTGCAATAGTATCTCTTTGCATTGTGAATTAGATAAGGAGGTCCTTTGGGGGTTGCTCAACCACCTTAAATAAAAAATAAAAAGGAAAAATGGATAAAGGAAATAATGAAAAACTTGCATCCAACAACCCAAGTCACATCCTCTTCTGGAGAGCAATCCCAGACACATTGCTAACGATACTCTCAGGTCGTGTTATGATAGGCAACCACAGTTCAGATTTCCATTTGATACTTACATAAACTATAGAAACGACAGTGGACAAAATAGGAAAATCCACTTATAAATAATACTCCCATTTGCTATCATACAAGATACAACATATATTTTACAAAAGCATCATATTGTTGGCCCAAATGATAAACTAGGATACGTAAATTAATTGATACAGAAAAGATTCAAAAATAATGCGATGTGAAGAATCGGTCAAGAAGCCAGCTTCTGAAATGACATTTCCTTGAGAGACCGGGCTAACCTACGAAAAACTTTGAGGCTGTGACCTGTTTTATCCTGCAAATCCAACATCCAACATGAAACATGAGCACACACACACACACACACACAATATCTATATATAAATATATACGGTAATGATGCCGGTAATCTAAAAACAAAAGACAAATACGTCCAATTATCAATCAAGTAACAAATAATGAACTGAGCGTGAATTTTAAATGGCACGCGAATGAATATGATGCTGAGAAAGCAATACACATGATTGCAGCAATCTCGGCAAAGATCTGAAATCAACTGATAAATTCATCAACCAATATGAATAAGCAAACGAACAAAAGCTTGCACAATATTTTCTTCAAACTTACAACCGAAAATCTTCACCCATCATATTTTTTATAATTTCCAAGATGAATTATGATTGACAACACTAGAATGTGTAGAGTGATTTCAACTTCTTAATACATCTAAGGGATAACTTCGTAGATTAGATGTCCACATGAACAATTAAAAATGACAATAAAATCGGTAAATGACAATAATTAGGTGCCAGTGAAAAGGTGAAAAGCAAAGAGCAACTCTAGTATAATGCAATTCACTTTCTTGGGCACTGCTTCCACTCTGTGGGGACAAATGGCTACGAAAACTGCCGGCAAAATACACTATTATATTATGACATCTTAGAAGCAACTTTAGTATTTTAGACTCGAACTATTAAATAGGATTTGAAGAGAATATCAAACAACGAGATTTTTTATTAGGTTATTACACGGACCGCCAAGGGCCTGATAACACATACTCCCTGGACGTTTTCGAAATTACATCTAAAAGCCCTAACATTTAGCCCCGTTCAACATTTATGGCCCCCCCGTATAATACTGACCTATTAGATAGGCTCTTGTATGGTCAGAAGTAAAATGTCTATTTCTTTTTCAATTTTTTTTTTTTATATTTGAATCTTACAAATCACAAACTTTATGAGATCGCATTTGGATGGAAGGACTCAAATTCACTAAAAGAACTCAAAAAATAGCTCGAATCGGAATTCAATGATATAAAATTCATTGTAACATGAAATAAAGCAAACAAGCCCAATGAATTTGTTATTATCAAATCCATCAATCGACAACATTTCAATTTTTATTGGTTTGGTTAGGCAAACTTTGAGAATGTAGATGAAATTTCAGGAGATGTAATTGACCAATTTTTTTGTTGATTGTATAATTGCAATCTAATATTTGTTTCAACATGTGCAAAGGCCACATTCAATTACTTTAACACCCCAGCCCACCGCACCTAGCACTAACAGAGAGAAGATACATAAACAAATATATATAAACAGAATCATCAATCAAACCTAAACTACCCACCAGAAAAAAATGAGGAAATACAGACAAATTAAGGAATCAAAAAATTCTCCACGGCAAACTATTAAGTAAGATCAGGCAGCATACCTCGCTAACCAATTCTAGTCTTTCAAGAACTGGAATTAATTCTCCACAAATTGAATGTAGGTCCTCTTTAGCATCATGTGGGGTACCATATGCAATTACTTTCAGAGATTGACTGTAATCATATGAATATGAACTACAGGAAAAGTTGCTTCAGTTAAACAAAAAATAATTTTGCAGCATTGAAAAGTAGTATTAAGAACGTAATACCTATCCTGGAAATGGGCAAGGATAATGTTCATCAAATTTTGTGCAAGTAGAAGCAATAGCATGATAAGCCGACTCCTGTGTCCAACAATCCGGCACATGCCCACCATTGCAATACATCTCCTACACAGTGAAAAAAAACAAAAATAGATCCGCACATGTCAGTTTAAGTTTGCGAGCCAGGCAGTTGTTAAAGCAGAGTTTCTAGGTCATACAAGAAATTTAGAAACCAAAGCATCCACATACAAAGTATGGAAAGGTATCTATAACCCCACCCCCCACAGACTGACCAAACAACAAGTCCGGTGCTGGGCTTCATGAGAGGTGGTGGTTTACCCTGCGGCGGATGTCGGCGAATATGATATCTTGAGCAGTTACATTTCCAGGACCCCTGCTGGGCCCAATAATTCGGCAATGTACATGAGATGGTATAACACCCTTGTCCTTCAGAAATATCCCATATGAAGATTCTGGCACTCAAAACAAACTCCACGATTTTATCCTTTTAGCTATGAGTACCCATGTTTCATTTGTCGGTTGGTATTTTTTGCTTAAGGTTTCATAAAACAATAAATTTCTGAAAACCTAAATGATGCACATAAACACAAGCTGCCCCCATTACCCTAAACATTTAGCAGACAATACGAGATATGTATGCTCAAGGGCTGTTTCCTCCATAGCTAGTTACTATGAAGATTGTTCCTCATGACTTATTATTAATGATGATTTCAATAATACAAGTAGCTGGAAAAATTTATGAAACATAAGAAAAAACGCCAGATGATCTTCTTGAAGAAACTTGAAGAGGCTTGATGTTGTGGAGCTTCTTCATAGTGCTGAACAACTAAGGTGTTGCACAATCATCATATTAAGGGCCTTCGTCCATGCAACAAGATCCCAATATCCCCACCAATCCACCAAGAAATACACATCCTCGTGTGTGTGTGTGTGTGCACGCATTTGTGTGCGCAGAGAGAGAGAGAGAGAGAGAGAGAGAGAGAGAGATGATATATATATATATATATATATATATATATATAGAGAGAGAGAGAGAGAGAGAGAGTCAAATACCTATATTGTGTATTTTCAGAGGATGAAGCATAATCTTGAGATACATACAAATTGCTGATTTCATCAACTTCTTGCCTTGATAACTCATTGATGTCTTTAATCTAGAAACGCATATGCAACAGACTTTAATATATCAGAAAGTTAAAGCAATAGAATAAATGTATTTATATCACATCATGGACCTTGTTGAGCAGTAAATATTTTTCCTCAGCAGCTCTTTCAAGTGCAGTTGCCAGGGAACCAAGGAAAACAACAAGCAAAGCCAGCGTGGGCTGCTGGGGTGCAGCAGAATCATGGTAGTCAGTGAGACCATCTGAAACCTATCAGAAGCCAAGAGAAGTATTTTTCCATCATACATTCCAATTTGCAGAAAAGGAATTGCAATGGATCAGGTTATAGTTTTATTTACCTGCAGCCTTAGGGACTTCTTTGTGACAAGAAAATAAAGATAAGAGCTCAAACTAAAGCAAAGGTGGGATATGCTCAAATCAACCTTCTGCTGAATCTGAAAATGCATGTTGAATAGGAAAAGTATAAAACGTCATGGAATTCAGATGCGTTATATTAAATAACTCTATATATTCTCAACCCAAAGGAGATTCTCGATAACCTCTGATCGTACAGATGTGAAAATGTCTGGACCACGAGAAAAAGCGCCCGCATCATCCCGAAGAGCCCTTGAATAAATCCATATTCATCACTCTCGTCATATGGCCAAACCTAATCATAACATTTAGTATTTATAGTTAGAAAGAACTTTTCATCGAGAAATTGCAACTGCTCAGTTTCCTATGAAGATCAAACAACTAGGACTATAATAAGCTGTATTAATGCCTTAACTATCAATGGTGCACTAACATTTGACACCACAAAATATTCAAAGAACTACGAAAGTTAGCCAGTTTGCATATATTCTGCAATATGTATTGCCTGAGCAGTAATATACACGGAGAAATTCCTTCGAGCATGTTGACACTTAAGAGGTGAAAATTTTACGGCGACTTTACCTTGCCGAGTATACCTACGACAAGACTGATAAGTTCCATCGTTAATTCATCAGCATCGGAAAGATCCTCCCGGAGAATTTGATCAAACAGCAACTGATGACCTCTGATGAACTCTATGATTTCACGGACAACTTTATTCTTCACCTACTAGACACTCGGGGAATCAGAATGATAAATACGAGTAAATCACGAAAGAAAGGGGCAAAAAGAGGGTATTTATACCAGTAATGTAATGCAAAACATTACTAGCGTGTCCAGAAGTAAAGTAACACCCATCAGGAATCGAATATTATACTGACTTCTGAACTTTATGATAAATTTACATTCTTTCCGTTGAGTGTATATGCATTCTATATTGTGCTTGATGAATTATAATCTACTTTGGTGATAATATTAAAAGTTTGAATTTCATTTAAATCTTATTTTAATGACAACAGTACACTTTTCTTTTTAAGGGTTAATTACAAAAAAGACCCTTGAGGTTCAGTCTAATTACAAAAAAGTCCAGCATTCTTTCAAATTACAAATACCCACTTCACATTTGATTCTACTTTACATATAAAACACCCAGTAATGTAACGCAAAGCATTACTAGCTTGTCCAGTAATGTAATGCAAAACATATAGAGTTGTGATCTGTTAGTTCCTCAGGAACAAAATACCAGTCCTGTAATGAAAACCATAACAGTCCAGAAGCAGATGGCCATTCACAGCCTGACAAAAATCTCATGCAACTTTATAATATCATAAGTCCCACAGGATGGAGTAGTTCTAAATTTCTTGCCTCTGAAAATTTCTAGGTAGAATAAGCATCTCTTCTTTCATGATCCATCACTAGGTTGCCTACTGCAAGGTTCATTAAAACAGGAAATATTTGGACATGATAGTGTGAAGTTGGAAATGCATTAAGTCATAAGCTCACTGGTACTCGACTAAAGCTAAAAGAAAATTTTGTTAAAATTCTTAATACACGCATAAATAGTTGGAGCAACCACCTCAAAGAACTCAGAAGTATCGACCAGTGAAGTTAACGAAAACAAGAATCTTAGTGTAGGAGCAACCACCATTCGCTGCTTATCAACATCAACAGAATTTTTTTGAATCCTGGCATCAAGACGCCGAAAATTTCCCTGATGCAAGATTATAGCTCATTTGAGGACTGCTAGGTGCAGTAGGAAATGGCTGAAATACTAGTTAATTGATCAAGGAAAACAGTGGCATACCTTAATTGGAAGATGGAGAGCTCTGCATAACGCAATATGCTGCAGAGAACCCATTGAAAATAGCAACTGTGAACCTGATTTTCCGTATTTGTGGCAAATTCTTAGCAGCAAAGAAAGCTGTGCTTCAAGAGTGCAGAGGCGCTGCATTGAATCTAAAGAAAACCCACCGTCCTGAGTGACATTAAGGATACAACAGCGTAAGTGCGTAACAAATTAGTTTAGGAACATACACACATACATATACATATATACATATAACCCACAGACTGAAGACACCGTAATACTGCCAAGGTGTGAGACATACACAGTAAACAACAATAGTTAACAACTAGCACATACCAAAACCCCAACATGATTGTTCGATACACATATATTACATGCCCATATTTGTGTTTGTGTGTGTGTGTGTGTGTGTCTGTGTGTTTAAATGACAATGCTATTAAACAAGAAACATGTCAGTGTTGGCGATGGTGTGAGGATGGTTTCACATGTGACTTGTGAGCTATGACACTGAGATTGAAAACATGTCATTTTGCTTCAAATTATCTATTTCCTTCTTTATAGGTTTCCTCCTTATATGTTGTACTTTTGAAGCACTGCCATACCTCCATACTAAAGACAGATAACAGGAAGTCTATACACAGGACAGTAAGTCTACTGGTAATTTTTGCAGCACCTAGTTTTCCGGATAGTTGTGAGAATTTATAAGAAATACAAATACTTGGATCTCTCTGATTTGGAACCAGAACCAAGACCGTAATCTTTCCAAGCAAAATACACCGTGCACATTTATCAAAATTACTAACTATAACAATCAATTTATTACTCGACCAATAAAATTCCATCTCACGTTTTTAAGTGTCAAAATTTTTGGCTACCCAAAATTGAAATGATTAAGCTTCCAAATTGTTAATATATCCCATAGTACATTAAAATGAAAATGATATACAGAAAACGGGAAAAGTTGCCATACTACCTATACCAAAGCAAGTAATTCTACACAACAGTGTTTTAAATACCGTACCGTACGGCCGGTTGAACCAATTATACGGGATACCAGTGGTCGGTCCAGTACGGTAAGGCCCTATAAACCATCATTGCGGTTAAACCGGTCAAAACCGGATTTTATGTCATTCTTTGAATTTTGAGCTATGTTAGATTTTTATAAGTTGATTATATAGGATCTATGGGGCAATTACATAGAAGTACATTTTGTGCTACAACCCTATTATATATTTTTCGTTTTAAAATGTATTACATGATATTTAGTTGTAAAAAGACAACATTAATGACTTATAATAACAATAATAAATTGAAATACATATTATATATGTATATAACTTCTCCTTTTATATTAATATATTACATTAACAGTTTATATAGTATAATCCAAAATATAATTCGTTTTATTAAAACCGGTAAACTCCTCTGTTGAACCGGTCCGACCGGTTGAACCGCTAACCGGTGGCTTGGCCGGTTTGATCACCGGTATGATATTTAAAACATTGGTACACAATGATGTCAAATTTTGAGATGGTACCTATTATTCTCGGTTACAACACAGAACCCAATGAGAAAACAAAAATCAGAAGGAGAAGCTGGCGCATCTAGGGATCCAGCACCTATGACCCAGGTCACAATTCAAATAATGTTGTGAAAACCTTCACCATGTATTTTCCATGCTAGAAAATCCATATACAATGTGGCAATGGCAAGTGTAAGTGTTCATAGTTTTAGGCTTTTCTCTTGATGTTCTTTGATTAAGGGCGAATATTACTTTATTCCCCTCAATTAAGAGAAATACTTTTCTTTTTACCTATCTTTCAAAATATATGGGAAAGTATTGAAGTTAATGATAATAATATGAAGCAACCAACTTAAACTAAATTGACTATAAAATAACATAGTTGAAGTTTATATTTACGATAATATAGAAAACAATAATTTTATTTGATAAATTAACTATCATTCTTAGTATATTCTTTAATAATTATACTTCCAAAAGCATCTCAAACAATATTTAAACAAAAGAGAACCTATATCCCAAAACATTACCCACTATCGATACACACGAGACACTCGTTAAGTGACAAGACAAAATAGTCTTGTAATTGAGGAGAAGGAGGGCTTCCTCACAAAAGCCGTAGTCAAGCATGGGCGATCGTCGACCCAACAACAGACTAAAATATAAGCAGGACCACGTAGAGGGGCTGACACTTGACTAGTACTGGATACCTTGAATATATTTTCTAAAACATAACTTTTGTCACACCAGTCTTATCACAGTTCTTATTACTTGTTAAACTACTAATGATAATTAATAACGAGAGAAAACAAGATTTACATATGGTTTTTATTGATCTTGAAAAGGCATACGATAGAGTCAACCGAGATATAATGTGGCGCGTATTGGAAAGAAGAGAAATAAAAATAGCTTACATAGATGCCATAAAAGATATGCATAGTGATATAACATGTATTAGTACACCAACATGAATATCTAGTGAATTCCCAAACACTATAGGTTTGCATCAGGGATCCGCTCTAAGCCCTTACCTTTTTATCCTAATAATTGATGAAATCACTAAACACTTACAAAAATCCATCCCCGAATGTATGCTATTTGCGGACGATATAGTTTTAATTGATGAAACAACGGAAGGAGTAAATGCAAAATTGGAAGTTTGGAGAGAAGCACTCGAATCAAAAGGTTTTACTATAAGTAGGGCTAAAACAGAATACATGGAATGCCATTTTAGTAAAAACAACAAGAACAATGAGACGAAGGTTAAAATTGATGGACATGAAGTGAGTATAACAAAGAGTTTTAAATACTTAGGATCTATAATTGAAGAGAATGGAGAAATCAATAAAGATGACATACATAGGATCCAGGCGGGTTGGAATAAATGGAGGAGTGCATCTTCTATCCTTTGTGACCGTAAAATACCATTAAAATTGAAAGGAAAATTTTACAAAACGGCCATAAGGCCCGCAATGCTTTATGGAGCAGAATGTTGGGCGACTAAATATGAACACGAACAAAAAATGAGGGTAGCAGAGATGAGAATGCTAAAATGGATGTGCTGACACACTAGATTAGATAGAATAAGAAATGAACACATTAGAAACAAAGTGAGAGTAGCACCAATAGATGAGAAAATTAGAGAAACACGATTAAGATGGTTTGAACATGTTTATAGGAGACCTTTAGATACACCTGTGCGACGTTTAGAAGGTAGAGAATCACTCACACAAATCAAAAGAGGCGTAAGAGCCTAAAAAGACTTGGAAAGTTAAGCTATTAAACAAGACATGTTATACCTAGAAATAAATGAAAATATGGCTTATGACCGTAAACGATGGCGCGATATGATCCGTATAGTTGACCCCACGTAGTGGGATTAAGGCTTAGTTTGTTGTTGTTTTATTCCAAATATTTTGAGAAGGGGGTTAAATGGGGAAAAATGTATTTTTTTGGTTGGAAGGGACCAAACCATATATTTTCATAGTTTGTGGGACAAACTAAACCATACATAAAGTTGAGACGCACAAACGCAATTCATACATGATTTGACAACATATAAAATTTACAAAATATAAAATGCAAAGTTAGGGGTGTGCATTCGGTAAAACCGCATCAACCGAACAGAAATTTCGGTAAACCAGAAATTCAATATGCCAATTTGCCCAACCAAATACTGAACCGAGAAAAACAATTAGGTTCGTTTTTGTAACCAAAAAAAGCCGCTAATTCGGTTCAGTAAAACCGAGATTTTGAGAAAAAATAAAAATAAATAAAATAATTCATTGATTTTTCAGTATGCCAGTAAAAACTGAAATCCCAAATAATACTCAGTTCAAATCCCCCAAATCCAAACTCAGACAACCTAGAACTCGATATCGAAAAGGGTCCCAATTTTTCATTATATCTGCAACTAATCATATACAAGAACAAGAAAGCAACCAACTTTTAATCACAAACAGAAAAATCTCGGGAAACAAAAAGAAACTATTAAATACAAGAAGGGTTGCTCGAAAACCCATTTGGAGAGAGAGAGAGAGAGAGAGAGAGAGAGAGAGAGAGAGAGAGAGAGAGAGAGAGAGAGAGAGAGAGCAGCTACGGGGATGGGGATGGGGATGGCTGATGGGAGCGAAGACCAGACTCCAGAGTCAAGAGAGAAGGGTTTTGTTCTGAGAGAGAAGTAAAGACATCTGAGTGGGGCTGTTCTCATTCAAACAAAGGCCAAAGTCTTTTTCTTTTAAATTTATTCTTTAATCTAAAATCTAATAAATAAATAAGTAATATATATATATATATATCTAGGATTTGGTTCAAATGAGACCACCCTCCCTAGGTGAGACAGTGTGGACTCATCTTACCCATTGATCTTAAAAAATGAAGGGATGTGATTAATTCAGTTTTTTTAATTATTTCCTAATTTTTGTTGATTTTAAGGGTAAGATTGTAATTTTGTAATTCAAATTAGTGGTCCCAAATGGATTTTATGGTTCAAATTAGTGGTCCATGATTTTAAGGGCTGAAATAGACACTGCCGGATTTTGTGGCGGAATTTAAGGAACCTGTTTTCTTTCCAAATATTTTTATTTTACAGCATAGTTAGGGTTCTTCTACTGCATAATTAGACATCAAATAATGCATATTTAGTTATTTTGTTGCACTTTGTTTTATGAAAACAACACATAATTGAATATAAATCGCATATGTAGTTATACTACACTGCATAAATAGGTTCAATATAATGTATATTTAGTTATGAAAATGGGATGTTGCTTTTGGAAATTATAAAAATGAGATGTTACATAATGTACTGCATATTTAGTTATTCCACAATGCATAGATAGTTTCTAGATAATACATAGTTAGTTGATTTTGTTGCATAATTTATGACATCTTGCATAGTTGGTTATACTGTACTACATATTAGTTTTTTTACGCTGCATAGATAGTTTTCAGATAATGCATATTTAGTTGAGTTTTGTTGCATATGTATTTTTCGAACTCACTGTTCGTTATTTATCTGTAATATTGCACCGATTTTTCGTGTTTTTCTCTATAATTTTCGAGTTCTTCACAGTTTTCTTTATTTGCGTTAATGGAGAAATGAGAGAGAGAGAGAGACGTGAGATTGGGGAAAAGGAGATGTATGAGAGAGAAATAGATTTGATTCCATTTTTGTAACTAACTTGTTATGTTATTTTACCCTACTACCCTTATATTGATTAAATTAATATTTTAATATATTTTTTATCTATTAAATCATACCCATTGATTAATAGTGGGGGATGGTTGAGGTTAGTCCATTGTGTCTCACCTAGAGACATGGTCTCACTTGATTCTCCCCCTATATATATATATATAAATTCTGTATTTGGTACAGTATGGTTTACCGCACCAAATTACTGGTACCGTCCGAATACCGAAACACCAAAAAATAGAAAACTGGAACCAAATTTTTGGTTCGGTATTCGATAATTTCCAAAATTTTAGTTTCGGTATAATTCGGCCTGTTTGCCGAATTGTGCACACCCCTGTGCAAAATATCTAGTCAATAGATAGCGACATCTCATGACAGATCCATACAACTGATTTCAAATATCTGACATAAGGCTCCATTGAGCTTCAATCGATAAGATCAATACAACACATCAGTGAGCCCAAGGAAAAAATAAAGTGCACCTATCTGTATCCAACCTCAACAACTCAACAAAAAGCAGAATCTGTTTTAAACATTTCCTATCAAACTTCAATTGCTTGGGCAATAGCAACAGTAGAGAATCGTAATTAATAGCAGCCACGTCTAATATACGCTTACAAATAGAAGTGTGCCAGTTATATTTGAAATTTCTTGATACCAAATCATGAAATGTACAGAAATAGAAGTTTCAATAGAACTAATCAAATATCAAATCATAGTACAATGACAAAAGCTAACAGAGTATGTGGTCAAATTTGTTCACAAAATTAAGGATTTACTAATACAGACTTTAAATAAAAAGCAGAAGCTTGAGAAGTGCTTAGGCTTTTCTTTCATTGAATATAAAAATTGAAAACAAAAAATGCACAGTAAATGATTAAGCAGATTAAAAAGTGCAGTCTTATCCTTCGTAAAAAATGACAAGAAATTCAAGGTAATACATATAATAATAAGGTTATTCACGTCAATCAAATTTAGATTGCAGCCACAAATGATAGCAAGATATTAATAATAAGTAGGAAGATTATCCACACATTCTGATAATTTCACAAGGTTAGGGTCCTGTACCTGACACGAAATATTACTGATGTTCATGAAGCAAGTCCTCAAGAAACCTCTACTCTGAAGTTGACTCAAGAAGAACTTCTCATGATCAACACTAATCAATGCATCTAGGACATAAAATGACAATGTTTTTACAGATTCACTGCCCTGAGTAGCGTCTTTTATGACCTAAATTCAAAACAATAAAAAGTATTATTAGATGAAGAACAGAACAAGAAAAAGAAAAAGAAAAAAAATATTAAACCTGACAGCATATTGTGCAAAAATCAGCATGTTCTGCTTATTATTGTACTTTATACTCTTTTTAATGGAGGGAAAAGGAACCAAACTAAATGATGAACTAACACATAAAGAAAGCAATTTACATGATTGACTTGCCTCGTTGCTATCTTTGGATGTCACAGATCAGATGGTCACTTGGTCAAAAATCAAAAGATCTTACCTCCACTAACTGAATCAGCAGCTTCAATATTAAGCGACTCTCAACCTCTTTGTTGGTTTTTTATTGATAACATTTATGAGCGGAGTTGTGAAGTTGACACACATACACACATAACCCACTTTTAACTATTGCTTGAAAAATTGTGGCAAAATGTGGGATGGAGAGCATAACAGGCTCAATAATTACTAGCCGATAGTAGAAGAATATATGATTCTAGAAAATGAGCGCAATTCAATACTAAACAGCAAGTTTAGGAATCAAATTTCATGGTCATTCAACAACCCGTTAAAACCAATATTGTCTGTCCCAATATTAATTGCATTGTCAAGAGATAAAAAAATTGTTACAACTTACAACTGCCGACAAATCAAACTTAGGAACAAGAATGATGTCCTAAAGCAGATGGTGAATTTAAACCTTTAGATGTAGTTGGCAAAAGAGACGACGAGCCATATTCAGCTAGGCTAATGGATTAGATGGTAGTCACGTTTGTATCACAAATATCAATGTGAAATTTGTTTGTATGAATAAAAGCGACCAAAATTAAGCATAATAGAGAAGAAGTTTTTCTCGGAACTAGCTGGCACACATGAGGTGCGCATCCTTTCGCCTTTGGAGAGTTTTTACATGTACAACACAAAATTGTCAACCATACTTTCAGCAGTTTATTTAGCTTCTTTCCATTCTGTAACTGACTTTGAAGAGTTTCTGGAAACAGTTGGCACACATGAGATACACATCCTTAAGACATTGGAGAGTATCTCCAAGTACAACACAAAAACATCACTGTAATCTAGTCTTTATTTCGAGCAACGACTAAGGGAGCTAACATAGCATATCCTACTGATCACCAACTGACAACATAAGTCTCACTTCACATTCATTCCATTTTAAAGTTCACGTCAACCATTCTTTCAGCAGTTTATTTAGCTTCTTTCAAATGTGTAACTTATTTGATAATTGTCGTCCTTCACTCATGCAGGTATTGGAACAAATTGATCCATGCTGGCACATCAAACAATCACCTAATCAGCAACTTTGAGAAAAAGCTAGACTATCATCCAAAATATTTCTACTTTTACCCCAAAGCACAATCATGGCAACTTCAATGTCTACCAAGTGACACCCGTAAATTTCTTAACCAATAACAATAATGAATATGTGGTACATTTAATAATGGCTAGGCATCTGCCACAGGTTAACAGATACAAGGCTCACAAAATTTCAGGTTTGCAGCCTCAAAATATATATGTGTGTGTGTGTGTGTGACAAATTAGCCAATGGTCACGTTAAATAAAGTGAATGCATTATACTGGAAAAAATGTAAATAAATATCAAGAGAAAATGTTCAAAAAAAAGGCAGGGGAAGAATATCAAACCAACCAGGTTAAGAATGGGCTGGTCTTCCTTTTTTAGGATTGCAAAGTTTGCATGTGCCAATTCAGCCTGATCTTTATTAATCTGTAAAAGATGTGCCGTGTTGATATAAATTAAAGTACTACAAATGAAAAACTTTAGGCTATAGAAATGTCAAATGCTTAAACCTTTTCTAGATCCAAATCTCCATCATCTTGCTCATCAACTGACAAGAATTGCAAAATTGTCATCGGAACATCTGAATCAAGCATGTGCCGACAGTACTGGAAATAGCAAATAAGCAACGTATATTGGCTGGATTAAGAATAACAAAAAAAGGTCAAAAACTTTTGCCCATTTTCAGCACATTAAAATGTAGATTGTAGGCACAGTATTTTCTTAGTTGAATGTCAATACCGCCTTCTCAATGCTTCTGAAGATTCATGTCTAAGCATTGCCATAATAAGCTTGAACAAAATAGAGTGGCAAGCCCCATTGGATAAGTGTTTAGTCATAATAACGTCAAGACATGTAACTGTGTCAGAAGTTAAGCCACTGGCAAAGACAAATCTTTCATCACGTAGTTTGGCCATGCATGTGAGACCAACCTTGAGAAATTTCATATGTCAAGTATTATTCAAGAAAAATAGTAATCAAGGGAAAGAAAAATATGCACAACACCAAATTTAACATTACCATACTAACCTGGGTCAATATTTGTGCCATCTTTAGAGAACAGTCAGGAGAGCCAGAAAAATTCAGGGAAGCATCTACCAACCTGGTCACATGGCTCAAGAGTGAGTAATCCAAGTATCTTGGGACATAACAGAGAAAAGACAAACTTACTGAAATAATATATCAGATCGGTTCTCAAGGAATGAAATCCGTTGGGATGCAGAAACCTGAAGAAGAAAGAAAGAATTATATCATAACAAAGAGCTGAAAAAGTTATAGATAAATCATTAATCATAACCAGGAGAAGAACTGACGTATATAGTTAACTTCTTAAAAAGAAAAAATAATAGTTCTTTTTATCCACATCAAGAAAATGAATATATGATTGAAGAATAAGAATTTATGTGTCGATAGAAAAAGTAAAAAAGGCAAGCACCCTCCAATCCCCACCACCAACACAATCATGGAACAGATACGCTCTTGATGAAAGAACAGGATATAGAAGACGTGTACAAGACACTGAAAACAGAGTGAACCTCAACAATCTGAGACCAGCTTGTTAACATATGAAGCTGGGCAGCTTGTTCTTCAAGGTTCTTGTTGTATTTCCATCCCCATCTTAATAGCTGTTGGATTGCTTCTCTTATTTCATTTAACTCGGCTTCACTACCAAAAGAGCTCTGGGAATTATACAAATTGCACTTCTGTAGGGAAAAATGATATAGATCAATACAATTGACTTCTGCTCAGCATATCACAAGATAAAAGATAAGTGAAACATGAAAAAGAGCAGTGGGGGTCGGGACCAGAAAAGCACCTGCCAAAGTTTATCTCTAAAAGAAGCTATGTCAATAAGATGATCCCCACGTTCTGAATGATAATAGATACCCCTTCCTGAGGTCGTTGGGTTGGTGAGTATATCCTCAGCCTGCAGAGCATATAGCAAAGTATGACGTACAAAACAAAAAAAAGATACTGATGTAACTGTGTTTATCTTACCAGAGAAGAATACTTTAAACTAGAGACGAACTGAGACGACTTCAGTGTGATATCAGGAGAATCAAACTTGACAACCTCAAGCAATTCCAGCACCTATAGTTAAAAATAGGGTTAAATTACAAAAAATACCCCTGAGGTTTAGCCTAATTACAAAACACTCCAACTATCTTTCAAAATTACAAATACCCCTTAAGGTATCACAAGCACCCCCTTGAGGATTGAATTTACTTAACAAACACCCCTCTTGAGCATATAATTTATGTAATTTTGAAAGTTAGTTGGATGTCTTTGTAGTTAAACTGACCTCAAGGGTTTATTTTGTAATTAACCCTTAAAAATAAAAGGGTAATGTTGTCATTATAAAATAAGATTTAAGTGAAATTGAATCTTTTAATCTTATCACCAAAATAGATAATAATTTGTCAAGCACAATATAGAATGCATATACACTCAACAGAAAGAATGGGCATTTTTTCATAAAGTTCGGAAGTGAATATAATATATTCGATTCCTAATGAGTATATATATGCTCTACACATGTATAGTACGAGTTTTTACTAACCATGCACACGACCACATCACTAAGGAAAATATTCCATTATATATCCAAAATAAAACACATAAAACAAGTTTGGAAGAGCATGCTTCCAGATAGACAATCAGGCAATCCTTAGCAATTAGAATACCTTGCTCTTGCTAACTGAACCAGTTATGGCAATTTGCTTATCATTTTGAGGTATGAAGGAAGACGCATCCTGATCAGTGCCATATTCAGTAAGTCTCTGGCCAAACAACTCTGTGAGAATACTTTGGCATGCTTCACGATGATTGGAATCTACCATGTCTGCAGAATGTAACTCTACAGCTAAAAGCTTCAACAACCACGCTCTCTACAGAAGGCAAGAAACATAGAAGATGAAATTAATTTCCACAAGCCAAGATAGGAACCATTTAGTAGCTTCGTACTTTTATTCCAACTATATATCAACAAAATAAAATGTGAAAGAGAAACCATGCATACAAGCAACACAAATAAAAATAATAATTCATTGTCAGAGTTAACATTCTTCTGCAACGAGAAAAATAACAATAAGACGATACAAAACAAAAGTGAAAACCTCAGTCTTGCACAAGTTGTAGGCAAATATAGGGATGATTCGCAAAAAAAACCTGATGTAGTGAGCTGATGCGAAGTGCCTGGTTGCAATTTCTCATTGGAAGGGGAGAAACACCAATTGAATTCAGGTGCTGAATGGTAAGACATCATCAGAAACAATGAACATATTAGACCATGGTCATTAATGAGGGAAAAAAGTAACATCTCATCTTAGAGTAGGACCTTGACAAAGAACTGGTACTTTTTGGCACACAATAAATCCATAGTAGGAGCAGAAGTAAGTGGATCCACACATAATTCATAAAGGAGCTGCAAAAGTACTTAGTATAAGCTGTCAAATATACAAGGTGATGGCTGCCAGCCTGCCACAACATGCAAATCAGTTAATCATAAACAAGAAATCAAAACACCATAACGGAGCTTTTGAACCTGAAAACCAAACTCATGAAGCAATGCATTGACGTCAGGCTTCGAAAGCTTATCCAAAATATCAAGAATGACCTTCAAACAACTACAATTGACAAAAAAAAATCATGTTACACAAAAGAAAATCAGCAAATCGAAATAATAGCAGTAGAAAAGTTCTTAGGTAAATTACTAATAATAACCTGTAATGAAATTTTGGCTGAAGATATGTCCTTTCAACAGGGCTATCAACATCAAATTTAAGCAATAGATGAGTGATATTCGGGGCTGGTCTACTGATATTGTCAATAAGCAGCTGCATTTGGAAAGGTTATCACCACTGTCATTTACAGATAGCTCATAGATGCAGTAAAATATGAAAATAAATTGAAGAGAAGCCAAGTTTAAAGGCTTAAAAACAATGTCAGAAAGATTCAAGTTCATTCCTCTGTTCTATGAACATAACTTTAGTTCGCATAAAGTGCTCTACACTATGTGCATCCAAAATATTTATCCCTCGTGACATTTATAGTGTTTCCTTCCTGGATCTATGACACCAGTAAAACATTTGATGCTCTGACTCAAAGATGAATTTTAGCATCGGGTTGCAATGGCACAGCAAGCTTGGGCGTCACCAGGCAGCCAGGCAATAGGTGCCAGCATGGTGCAGCACCGAAACTTTGGCCAAGTGTTGGTGCAATAACGCAGGCGCCCGGCAGCACATGGCACATTTGTTTGGACGTGCTGGGGCAGATAGAAGTTCCAGCACGAGCTGGGTATGGCTGGATGGAAACCCGTCACATGACGTCTGTTGTTCTCAGCATTGGCAGTTAATCATGATATTTTTTCTTGGCCACGTATAAGAAGTAACATAACTATCGCTTGCTTCTTTTCACAGAAAACCTCTTTAGCTAAAACCAGAGGTTAGGTAGCTAAAAATGTAGTAGACTAGCACAGCTACCTAGACAAAGCGACGAGGAAAACAAGTGGGTCAGTTCCAAAAGCGAATCCTGCAAGGTTCTTCAGATAATGTAGAGTTGATCTTCACTATAACACTGTGCCAGATTGTGATACCTGCTATGGGTATGTTCCGTGATGTAAGCACCACAACTACTTAGTAAACACAAGTCTTCTCTCATATTGTTTTTCATAAGATATATTCCTTACGGACGTGTAATGGTCTCCTCCTTTATTAATATCAGTTATTAAAGAGAATCCACATGTATCATAGAATTACTGCTTTTATTAATATATGCAAGTGTAATGATTTTCCTGTCCTTGTTTTTGGAAAGATTTACTGAGTCATAATATTAGTTCACATGTGAAACATATTTCAGTAAAACATAAGGTATATGTATAATCCACATCGGTCATGTGCAATAGTACCAAAAACCAATAGCAAATTGTCAGCAAGGACAATCTCTAAGAGGCAGGAAATTGAGGAGTCTTCCACATCTGAACTGCAATCAGCCATGACGACAACTCGCATGATCGATTTTATAAAACCAAATACATTCTTAAGAAATCTTCTTTGAAAATTTACAGAACATAAGAATCCAATAACAATTACTGTTTATAAATAATACTCGATAACGGTCGTTGGAATCTATGCTAAGCTTCTGAAATAGTGACGGTAATGTTAAAAAACAAAGGTGCAGAACATGAGGATGTAATTCCAAAAAAAATTAAACCACGGATGTGGATCGACATTAAGGGTTTTTACCAAACCTAATTGGGTTTACATAGATCAGATCAAGTAAAACAGGTATTGATTCGGGCTACAAGGAGCCAAGTTAATGGATCTTGTTAAAGCTAATGTATATAATTAGTTTAATCAGTCTTTTAGGGAACATAGTGGAGCACTTTAGGGAGTACTTTAGGAAGTGGGTATGAGGCTTTTAGGGTGTGTGTCTCCTACAATACTTGTATAAATATGTATTCATCTAATGAAGAATAATCAAGTTCTCACAAAATATTCTTACATGGTATCAGAGCCAGGTTAGTGGGATTAGGGTTTCAGAAATTGAGCTTTTTTTTTACGCAATTGAGTTTTCAGTTGGGTTTTTCAGAACATTACGTTCTCAGTTTCTGGGGTTTTGGTTTTGAGGGAACCAAAACAAATATTTTCTTTTCCAGCCACCACCGTACCTCACCGCCACTTCCACTTCCACGGCGTTCGCCCCCCGCTGCTCTTATTTTTTCCGGGAGTCCGGTCCTCTCTACCAGCGCGTGAGATCCACACGCGCAGGAGGAGTTATTCGCACACAGCCCCACGCGCCGCCGTTTTCTCTCACCTCCACTGCCACGGGGTTCGCCCACCACCGTCCGGCCTTCCCCAGAAATTTGGTTGCATTTCGCCGGCGCGTCACGTACCCACGCGCCGGAACAGTTGTTGTTTCTGGACTTCACCCAGTGGAGTGCTCTGTTCTTGGAATTCTTGGAGTTCTTGGAGATTTTTGCTGACTTCAAGCCTTCGGTCCCATATTCTAATTTTTTGGCTTTTAGTTCCTCCTGTCTGCCTATTGTCAAAATCTCGATTCGTTTTCTTTTGTTTCGTCTTTGTTGCGATTTTTTTTCCCCCAGCTTCGGTACTTAAAAAAAAAAATGACTGAACAGAAATCTGTGGTTACGGCTGAGGTGATTCCGGTTATGTCTAAAATAACAGACCATAAACTTAATAGGTCTAATTATTTAGACTGGAGTAAAACGGTTCGGTTATATTTGCGTAGTATTTCTATGGACAAACATTTAACTGATGATCCGCCTACCGATGATTCAAAAGTCTCTTGGCTACGGGACGATGCTCGTTTATTTTTACAAATTCGTAATTCTATTGAAAGTGACGTCGTTGGTATGATAAATCATTGTGAATTTGTTAAAGAATTAATGGACTACTTGGCATTTGTGTACTCGGGGGAGGGAAATATCAAACGTATGTACGATGTGTGTCAAGCCTTTTATCGTGCAGAAAAAGGTGAAAGATCCCTTACTGATTACTTTATGGATTTCAAGAAAACTCATGAGGAACTTAACCTGCTACTTCCATTCAGTACTGATGTAAAAGCTCAAGCAGCTCAACGCGAAAAGATGGCTGTTATGAGTTTCGCAGTTTACCTTCAATTCGAGATCGCGAAATCTCAAATTTTGTCAATTTCTAAGATATCATCACTTCAAGAAGCTTTTAGCGTAGTCCTCCCGATGAACATTCTCGCGCCTATTCCGACTCACGGTGCTCTTGTTAGTCACACTTCGACTCAAAAAACCGATGTACAAAAATGGCAATCACGGCTTAAACTTTCATCAGAATGTCGGGGCTCGGGGATCAGATTTGAGCCACATTATATGTCGTTATTGTCACGAACCCGGACACTTTAAGAAAGATTGTCCAAAATTACAGCAAAAGAATCGATTTAGCCAATCAGCACATCTCGCTTCGGCTAATGCTCCTTCTGAGTCTGTTTTAATTTTCGCCCGATGACTATGCTAAGTTTTCCAAGACAAGAATCTCTAAAGTCTTCATCCGCTTCAATCATCGCCATTCTTGATTCGAGGTAAACCTCAAAACGCCTTGTTTCCTCATCTTCCAAGTGGGTCATGACTCGTGCAACCGATCACATGACAGGTAATTCAAGTCTTTTTACTTCCTTTAAATCTCATGCCTCTAGCTCATCGGTTACCTTAGCAGATGGCTCCACATCTCATGTTTTAGGATCTAGCACCATTATACCCACACCCTCTCTTCCTCTACAATCTGTTTTAAACCTACCAGATTTATCATTTAATTTGGTTTCTGTCAGTAAACTTACCCGCTCCCTTAATTGTTGTGTCTCATTTTTTCCTGATTTTTGCCTGTTTCAGGATCTTATGACGAAGAAGATTATTGGTAAAGGACATGAATCTGGGGGCCTCTATATCCTTGATACACACGTTCCCAAGTCTCTTGCTTGTTCTGGATATGTGACCCCTTTACAAGACATCGTTTCGGTTAAGACATCCCTCATTCTCTTCGCTCAAGAAACTTTGTCTTCAGTTTTCCAGTATTTCTGCTTTCGAGTGAGTCGTGTCAGTTTGCTAAACACCATCGTTCGAGTTTTACTCCTAGAGTCAATAAAAGAGCTAATGCTCCATTTGCATTAGTTCATTCTGATGTTTGGGGTCCTTGTCGTGTAGTGTCTAAAATTGGGTTTAAGTATTTTGTCACTTTTGTTGATGATTATTCTCGAATGACATGGTTATTTTTAATGAAAAATCGTTCTGAGTTGTTTTATCACTTTACTACCTTTTGTGCCAAATCGTAACTCAATTCAATACATCCATCCCAAATTTTTGCAGATGATAATGCTAAAGAATACTTGTTTAATCCTTTCAAAAATATATGGTACAAAACGGCATTCTTCACCAAACTTCAGGTAGATACGCCATCACAAAACGGGCGTTCTTCGAACGCAAAAATAGACATCTTCCGGAGATCGCCGAGCTTTCTTGTTTCAAATGCACGTTCTAAACATTTTTGGGCTGATGTCGTCTCCACTGCTTGTTTTTTTGATTAATCGTATGCCATCTTCTGTTCTATCTGGTAACGTTCCTTTTCAAGTTCTCTTTCCTCGTCAATCCTTATTTCCTGTTGAGCCACGAACATTTGGTTGTACTTGTTTTGTTCGGGACGTCCGACCCCACATTACCAAATTCGATCCCAAATCTCTAAAGTGCATTTTCCTTGGATATTCACGTGTGCAAAAAGGCTATCGGTGTTATTGCCCCAATCTTAACAAGTATCTTGTGTCATCTAATGTCACTTTTCTCGAACAAACTCCATTTGCACCCCCGACCGGTCCTTCGACCCCTGGGGACGACGATGATGTCCTAATCTACACTATTACATCCTCTGATTCAGACGTTTCTCTAGGTCCTGCTAAACCTCCCATCACACAAGTTTACACTCGTTGCCACCGATCTGCTCCTCCTGCTTCGTGTCCTACACCACTTCTTCCGTCATCAGATTCGGATCCAAGTGATGATCTCCCTATTGCGCTTCGTAAAGGTAAACGACAGTGTACTTATCCCATATCTTCTTTTGTATCATATAATCATTTATCACCATCCTCGTGTTCTTTTATTGTATCTCTTGATTCTATCTCTATACCTAAAACTGTTCATGAAGCTTTATCCCATCCGGGGTTGTACACAGTATGATTGAAGAGATGAATGCTTTAGACATAATAATGGTACTTGGGACTTAGTTGACTTACCCGCAGTAAAAAGCTATTGGTTGTAAATGGGTTTTTGCTATTAAAACTAATCCGGATGGAACTGTTGCTAGATTGAAAGCACGACTTGTTGCTAAAGGATATGCTCAAACATATGGCGTTGATTATTCTGACACGTTTTCTCCTGTTGCTAAGCTTATCGCCGATTATTCATTTCAATGGCGGCAACATATCATTGGCATTTACATCAATTGGATATTACCAATGCGTTTCTTCATGGTGATCTTCACGAAGTGGTCTACTTGGATCAACCACCCGGTTTTGTTGCTCAGGGGGAGTATGGGAAAGTTTGTCATCTTCGTAAATCTTTATATGGCTTGAAACAAAGTCCTCGGGCATGGTTTGGGAAGTTTAGCCAAGCTATTGCAAATTTTGGGATGAAGAAGAGTAAATCAGATCATTCAGTTTTCTACAAACAATCCACAACTGGCATCATACTATTAGTAGTTTATGTTGATGATATTGTCATTACTGGAAGTGATAATGATGGTATCTCATCTCTCAAAGCTTTTCTTCATACACAGTTTCATACAAAGGATTTAGGGGCACTAAAATATTTTTTAGGTGTTGAGGTAATGAGAAGTAAGAAAGGAATATTCTTATCTCAAAGAAAGTATGTACTTGACTTATTATCTGAAACAGGAAAATTGGGAGCTAAACCATGTAGCACTCCAATGCTCCCTAATGAACAACTTACAAAGAATGGTGAATTGTTTACGGATCCCGAGATATACGGGAGATTGGTCGGGGAATTAAACTATCTCACCGTTACTTGTCCAGATATTGCCTATTCAGTTAGTGTGGTAAGTCAATATTTGTCTTCCCCAACAATAGATCATTGGAAAGCTATCGAACATATTTTGTGCTACTTGAAAGGAGCACCCGGGCGAGGAATTCTATATAGCAATCATGGGCATACTAGGATTGAAGGTTTTTCAGATGCTGACTGGGCAGGATCCAAAGAAGATCGAAGATCTACTTCAGGCTATTGCGTATTTGTTGGAGGAAATCTAGTTTCATGGAAAAGCAAGAAGCAAAATGTGGTCTCACGTTCGAGCGCAGAATTAGAATGGAGTTTTTTGAAACAGCTGAAAAAGAAATCCATTTTATCATTTAGACGAAAAAAAGACTCTAATTCTTAAGAACCCAACGGGCCCTTTCCCCTCGAATCAGACAAACAAAGAAGGGAATCCCGTTGAGTTCCTACGCTTTCATGTCTACAACTCAATGCATCCGATTACTATAGGGATGAACCTAATCCAGGAATATGAACCATAAAAGAAAATACCTATTAAACCGATCACAAGAATACCGATTCAAGACTATTATCCAAAGAGGAATCCTTCCAAAGAGATTCGGTATGGTATGGCCAAATCAGTATGTGAAATAATATGGATACATCAACTCCTCTCAAGTCGGTTTTAAAGTTTTGACCGGCCGGTGAGCTATGGTGTGACAACCAAGTCGCACTTCACATCGCATCCAATCCAGTCTTTCATGAACGAACAAAACATATTGAGATTGATTGTCACTTCATCCGAGAAAAGATACAGGAAGGCTTGATTTCTGCAGGATACGTGAAAACTGGAGAGCAATTGGGGGATATCTTCACAAAAGCACTTAATGGGTTTCGGGTTGAATATCTTTGTAACAAGTTGGGCATGATCAATGTGTATGCTCCAACTTGAGGGGGAGTGTTAAAACTAATGTATATAATTAGTTTAATTAGTCTTTTAGGGAACATAGTGGAGCACTTTAGGGAGTACTTTAGGAAGTGGGTATGAGGCTTTTAGGGTGTGTGTCTCCTACAATACTTGTATAAATATGTATTCATCTAATGAAGAATAATCAAGTTCTCACAAAATATTCTTACAGATCTAAACCTTTTAATGCATCGACACTCGAAAACATAACCAGTGCCGTGTTGGACATGTCTTTTCAAGAACAAACATGTAGACAACACGCTATTTGGTGTGTCCACAAATTACAAAAAAGGGACATTGTCCAAGATATCTTTGAATGGCACATCCGACATGTTTTGAGACAAAGAACATCTTTTTCATATATTAGAAAGTGATAAGAAAAATTCAACAAAATCAAAATTTTCTATTATAATTTTAACTTTTTTTAATAAAATAATGTTATTCGATAAAACTTCACTAGATTTTTCTCAAATTCACTCAATCATTTAACTTAGACATAAATTCAATCAATACATTTATTTAAATTTAAATTTAATTCAACTAACAAAATAAGTTCTCAATATCGTTTTACATTGACCTTTATCATAAAATTTCTAGCAACTTTAGTTAAGTTATTCAACTGTAAGTCTGTAACTTTATCAAATATCCATAAATTATTACTTTCGTATTGTTAGTTCTAATATAAATTTAATTAAATTTATTTATTTATTTTAAACAACAATTGCCATGCAAAACAAAAGTTCAAAAACATTTTAATTAGTCTATTCAATATTGAAAATGAGTTGAAAAGAAATAATTAATATAACTTATCAATATAAAACCCAAAACGAATTCAATTAAAATAACAAAATCACTAACTTGCTAATACATTAAGGCCCAAGCTAAATTAGTCAAAAATTACAGTTGCCAGAGATAAGTTAAAGGAGTGGATTAAAGGATTCAAAACTAGTTTCATGGGTTTCCTGGATTTTGTTAGGGGGGAAACACTTAAGGTTGGGTTTTGGATCGAAGGTTGGAATGTGTTTTGGATCTATTGTCATGGGGATTTTGCACAAAAGTCCATTTTAAAGGTTTTCTGTTTCCCTATATTTTTCCCTTAAAAAGGAATAATGTAAAAGGATGAACATGAGCTAAAGCCTAAAAGTTGCCAGAACATCTATCTAATCTGATTGCCAGTGCCTTTTTATTCCACACTCCAACGCTCACCCTCCCACCCAACTCCCGCACTTACTTCAGCTGCTTGATCTATACCACCTCTTCACCGTGGCTCTTCCAACTACGTCGCATCCACTTTTCTATCCATCTCACTTCCAGACCTCCCTCCACCTTCAGTGCTGTCTCTCCTCCATCAACTCCAGATCACAGACTATATCCGTCTCACCTCAGCTCTGCCAGATCACCTGTGCCTCTCCTTTTCTCTGTCCCTCCTCTCTCAATCTTCCCTTCCATCTCACCCTCTGCTTACTAAATACGGCGAACTGGGGACATTATGTTTACGTTGGAAAACGGCTAAGTTTTTTATAAACAAACTCAAAGCTATATTTCTCACTGGTTGTGTTTTTCTGCTTGTCTTTTGTAATAATGAGTTGTGAGTGAAAGCTATATTTCTGACATTTAGTACAACTTTCAGAGGGCCGCACATTCCAGATTTCAGAACAATGGAGAAAAAAAATGGAAAAGAAGGTACCTGAAGTTTCTGATACCACATTACTGCAACTCAGCCCGAGTTCAAGTATTTAGCATCAGAAAATTTGGCAACTAGAACTACCCAAACCCATAAAAATACCAGACATTTTTTAGATAACGCGGTAAGTGCATTCTACTGAGGCCATTTGATATTAGTTTCTACCTATTATGGCACATTAAATTTTTGCGTTTTGATAATGTTCACGCAGTGAATTTTCCCCAAAAGATTTTCTTTCAAATAATTAGGGGTTTGATTCTTGATTCAATTCAGATCTTTAAACATTGCATGAACTAGAATTTGATTTTTCCAAAGTTGCAGCAAAGAAAAGAACCAAAAAAAATATAGCTTACTTGCATAATCAATACACCAGGATCCACGCTGCTGTCCTCAATAATTTGACACTCTTCAGATCGTAGCTCTAAGCAGGCAGCGTAATCCTCAATCAAACCATTTGCAGAATTGAATTTCAATAGCAACTGTGATAGCCCAACGATACGCGAACTGCAAGCAATAAGACAACTCATTACAGCCATAAAGTGTTATCGTCAAAGATTATAATCATGGGTGGAGCCAAGGGAGACAGAAAAATAGGAAGGTTGCCTTATCATGGTCAAGATTTTGATGGAGCACAGCTGAATCTGAGGCTGAAAATCATATCTGACGTATTCCAGTAAAGCTACAATTTGATTATGATCTTGAGAGAGTACAACATCCAAAGGCTGCATTGAAGAAACAATAAAGGAAATTGCCGCTTAAGGTCCTAGCTTTGAGATGGATGATGCATCAGCATGAAAACAGATATTCATGATAGTATAGGCAACTGATTAATAAGAGACTGTTGGAACTTGCAAACAAAAGAAATGAAGAGATGAATCAACAAAGCACTGAAAAGCTAATAACCTGTGCATGCAGACAGATAATTATTCTGTGTTCTCCCTTGTTAGAAATAGCATAAAATAATTGAAGGCAGAATAAGATGAGAGTTTCAGCGATCAATGATGTTAAAACATGTGACTTATATTCACTCTACAACTAATCTCTGACAAGTCATAATTGTCTAACTTCACCATCAAGTTCTCATCTTTAAAAGGAGGGGGATGCAGATATCCACATGCAGAAAGTTTATAGGGACATCCATCATGTGAAATTGAACTTATCAAAAATTACTGTAAATGAGAAGTGACTTATAAGAGATATTAGAATGAAATGAGGCGCCCATACATTAAATAAAAAATATTAGACATATTAGCATTTATTAAAAGGTCAGTACACTTTATCTGTTGTACTATTGGTCTTGTATCAATTACCCCCTTCCACTAAGAAAACCTTCTCATGCCACCCTAAACCGACATAAATTACATTCACGAACAAACATTCCCTTAGCTAAATTCAATTAACCCCTTCTATAATAAACTATGTAGTTCTTTGCCCCCAAATTTAATTATTTTATGCATTTTTTTTATTTAAAACTAATTTCATTAAATAAATTAACCTTCAATTAAACATAAAATAAATAAACAAAGTTACAAAACTCAACTTTAATAGTATAGAGATGACCCATTAAATTTTCAAAGAATGTCACATAAGTTTATATTATTCAATTATTTCCATAAGTATGAGATTTAGGGTCAAATTAGTTTATATTAATGCTAAATATTTTGATTATATAAGGTGCGCATGTGTAGGTCAAAATATGTTAACTGATTTTATTTCAATATGTAGTTAGTTGTTTGTAAAAGTGAAACAAAATTATAAAAGTAAAACTTAAAATTGTTAGAAAATACACTTTATTCCCTTGACAATCAAATGCCAATTAATTTGACTGAAATTTAATTTTATTAAACAAACTAATCTTATTTTAGAATTAATAAATAGTAAAATATAATTTTAATAATATAAATATACATTAAATTTAAAAAAAAATCACATATATTTATACTACTGTTATCTTGTAGATGTTGTTTCTACACCTCTTAGATTTTTGTTATTTTTCCAGTCCACTCAAGTTTCTTAATTGCAATAATATACCTAAGATTTTTTTATAATTTATATTCTTTCTTTCACAAAAAAACTACTACAGGATATTAGACTCTTTAATATATTTAACCTACACATGCGCACCTTACATAATAGAATTATTTATACCATTATGTAATATTAACTGATACTCGACATTTTAATACTCACTTAATAAAGCAATGAATATAAAATGGTAGTACAAAAACTTATGTGATAATACTTTTTCAATTTGATGTGTCTTTCTATACTACTAAAAATATATATTGCTACTTGTTTATTTTAAACTTAATTAAAGGTTAATTTATTTAATCAAATTAGTGTTTGTTAAATGGGCTTGGGTAGAACTCATCCCCAAAAGCTAGCTCAAAGGGAGAGGGTGCCCAACCCACATTTATACATAATAACAGCCCAGTAAATAGGCGATGTGGGACAAACACAAACTCTAACACCCGCCCTCACGCCGAGCGTGCCAAACCAAATAGGTCGGGGTCCAATTCCCACCATCGCCTCCAAACCAAACCTGGGTGCTCTGATACCATGTTAAATGGGCTTGGGTAGAACTCATCCCCAAAAGCTAGCTCAAAGGGAGAGGGTGCCCAACCCACATTTATACATAATAACAGCCCAGTAAATAGGCAATGTGGGACAAACACAAACTCTAACAGTGTTGAATAAATTTAGGATCAAATTAATTAACAATTAACTATAGAAGGTATAACGTACTATATAGTTTATAATAGAGGAAGCAAAGTATCTTTAACACTTTATTTAATTCAAAAGTACTTTTGTCCATCATTATAATTTTTGTTGGCTTAGTGAGGTAATTGAAGTTTTTATTGTCATTAGAGGAGGTTGAGCGACGCAAACTAATAGCACAAGGGGTTAAATATATTTAATCGATAACTTAATAATTCGAGTGAGATGTGTAAACTGAATTTGGAGTTATACTTTTACTTTTTAATATGTAAATGATAATTTCAATTTAGACATTAACTTTGCTAACGAAATCCATAACTAAGCTAATTAAATTGAACTTATTGAAGCAACTTTCAAGAAACATTAATTATTAGACAAATTAGAGGAATCTTCACAAAGAAGCACACGTTTGCCTCACAATCATCATTTAGCCATTGAAGTTACCAGAGGAGTTTGAAATAAATACCTGATAAAGAGGGCGCCAGAAATCAGAAACAATTGAATCTTTTTCCATAACAAGAATAATGATTTCCAAAGAAAGCAAAACAGCTTTTTCAAGGAGTTGCCCATGAATTTGATTTGTGCGTTCAGTGATTAGAAAATTAACTCCTGGTAAAACAATACCCATTATATTCCGAAACAGGGTTTTCCCACTCATAAAATCCTGCAAAGCAACCAACATTACCTCGTAAGAACTTGGTTCACAACTGAAACAAAGATTAAAACAATAGAAAATATTTTGAAGCTGAAATCTAGTTAATTTAAACAATAACCAAATAATAAAGATATGCATACTGCATCCATCCTATATGAAAACACAAAGGAGAACCAAAACATCATGAATTGCTAAAGAATTTTGGAAAAGCTAGAAGGAAATTAAGATTGAAGGGAGAAAGGAAGTTCTAAGAAGCTTTAGACCACGATGGGGCACTTCAAGGTCAATGCTAAAGTTTCATGGTAAAACCGAGTAACAGATACTAATGGATAACTCATATTACTGCAGCAATTTCCTTAGAGAAAGCAATCATAATTCTGCAGTGTAGCCCGAGTATACTTGTAGAAGACGACTATGTTTTATTGCAGCAGTAAATACGAGTTATCCATTCTCAAATTCCAGAGACTCCAAAAGGAACACAATGTAATTGTGTTACCAGTATATCTTGATCAATAAAGTAAGGTTAGAATGTTTGATTTCTTTATTTCTTGTTCAATCTCATGTTAGCAGTCATCCCTTGTTCAATAAAGTAAGGTATGAATGCAACTCTAAGGAAGTGTTCAAGATTTATCATCCAAAAGATACGCATAATGATAACAATAGTAATAGCATATGGAAATGTAGCAAAGCAACAATAGTAGTAAAAAGATCTATGAACAAGAATACGAGGTCAATACCTTCATAACTTCCACAACAGGAAGCTGTGTGTGAATCGGAGAAGACTGTCCCATCATTGAAATTTGAGATTGATCAGTAACAGCATCACTGTCATCTTCTCCAATTTCATACATGCTCAACATCCTAATAAGGATTACACATTGACGTTAAAATAACAAAGTTAACTTAAAACTACAGTTCAGGATATTAAATACTAATAACAATGAAAATTTTAAGAACATCAAAAATATATTAAACAAGCGTAAGATCTCAAAACAAGGATTTGAGAAAGACAGCTTGTTCCAGTAATCAGTAACGTTGCTCACATCTGAAAATGCTTAAGACAAGCTACAACCAGTTGCCATTTCTCACACGGATCTGCATAGGCTCTCTGAGGGAACGGACCAAATACATGATCATATATAAATCTGAAGATGCCAATGAATCTGACAAAAAAAAATCAGGTCGTCAGAAAAAACTCTCACAATAAAACAAAATAGCATCATAGATATTTAATAGTCACTACCTACGTCCTCTGTCACTGACATCCCTTTCCTCAGCAATAAGAGTATTTAATAGATTGATAAATGATATAGTTGAAGGGTACTGCTCTCTCCGTGCTTCAATTTCATTTAACTCAAATCTCATATCATAAACCTGCAACATAAAATCATACAAATCTATGACAGCAAAAACAAAAAATGTTGAGATTCTTCTGCAGTTAACACTCAGAAAATAAACAAATGAGGACAATCAGTAATTAACCATTTGAGTTGCGTTTACTTCAACAAAGAAAAGATAAAATACAGAAAATAAGTATCCTCCCCCATTACAAACTACCGGCTTTTTCAAGCAAATTCATTCAACAAAATAGACTGCAGAGTGAAGAACATGCCTTGGCACACCAATTCACCTTTCTTTCAGTGACATTAAATTTTAGTTAAATTTTGCTCAACTATACAAAAGTGAGATGATCAAGGGGACATAAAATGCGGGAGATACTACTAAATAAGAATTTTAAAAGAGGAGATAGATAAAGGTAACCTACCTGTGTGTCCATCGCATGTCTGTTGTTCCCAACAACGGGCCCAACAACTACTGGTAGGTCATACTGCTCTAAGTACCTCCAAATTGTATCTTTCATAACTGGAGACACGCGAACAAATGTAGCAATGGCACCACGCAGTGCACCCTATAAAAAACATAGATGCAAAAGACAGTCCAGCGCAGAACCAGTAGAAACATTTCTTTAACGTTGTTAACAATGAAACAAATTTATAACTGAACATATGTATAAGTAGCCAAATAAGTGTGATCAACCTTGAGATAAGGAGGCACATTCTCGTAGCTAAGGAGCTTGAACAACGGCTCAATATCAGGAAACCAGTTCTTTCTTTCAATGGGACTCCCATTTTCCACAACCTATATCACAGAAAAAAAAAAAGAAAAATGACAAAAAGGAACCCAGCATCCACACCTTCATTTTTATTTACATACATGCTTTTGGAAAGTTGCTATGCTTTTTTTAATGTTTTCTATGATAAAACTATAATAATTATAAGGGATAATTACAAAAACAACCCCTGAGGTTTAGTCTAATTACACAAAAAACAGTTATCTTTCAAAATCACAAATACCCCTTTGACATTTGTTTATATTTTACAAATTGCACCACATAAGGGGGTTATTTGTTAGGTAAATACAAGCCTCAATGGGGTATTTGTAATTTTAAAAGATAACTGCATTTTTTTGTAATTAGGCTAACCTCAGAGGTAATTTATGTAATTATCCTCAATTAAAAACCTACTGGCATGAAAAATGTAGGAAGCCTTAGCAGACAGTGAGCTAAAGGCTAAAATACACAATCTACAAATTGACAGTAGACAGAAAGTCCAAAGGAGAGGAATTCCGATCATTTACAGATTATAAATTCTGGAAAACACTCAGAATTAAGAAATTCTACAAATATTTACATAATTCATTTGGAAACACTAATTAGTCAGGATTCACGGCATATATATCCACAATTTTCTGAAAAGGAACCATCTTCATGAACATTATACTACTGATCTGAGATCAATGATAACAGCACGCCCATGCCCCTCTACCGAGTCAGTCAAAGATAGTCAAAGTTCCCATTTTATTTAATGTTGTTAAAGTAAATGTATATAATATGTTAGTGGAGTATTCTAGGGAACATGTTTTATTACTTTAGGGAGTACTTTTGGCTATATGTCTCCCACTTCTTGTATATATATATATATATGTAATCATGTATTAAGTCATATATCAAGATTACTAATAATATTTTCTACATGGTATCAAGCCAGACTAAGAGTTTCAGAACTTAGCATATTTTTTTTCCTTCTCTTCTCGGCAGTTAGGGTTTGGGTTTGTGGGATTTTTTTTTTTTTCAGGTCACCATATCTCACCTCCACCACCACCGTGTGCGCCTCCCTCCACCACCATCGTGCCCGGAGTCCGGCCACCACCACCAGCGCGTGAGAACCACACGCGCAGGAAACCATTATTTTCGCGCACCCCACGCGCCGCCCTTTCGCTCACCACCTCCACCAGGGGCTGCGCACCTCCCTGCTGGACTGTTCGCCGGAGTTTCGTGGCCATTGTCGGCACGTGTGGCCCACACGTGCAGCCTACATTTTTTTCTGGTTTTTTTTGAGGGGGGGATTATTTGTGCCCTGTTTCGCTGTTTTCTTGCCTCTCCAGCGAAGAACAGCTTCATCTCCACCTTCCGCCTGGATTTTAGTTGGTCTGCCCGCAGCCCGTTCCGACGACCTGCCCTTTTAGGTCGATTTCAGTTTTGACCAGGTTTGACCCTTGTCAAAATCCAGCTCCTGTTCATTTATGTTTTTCTTGCATATTTTTTTGGCTTTCAAATTCCATAATATGGCTGAAATTGTCGATGAGAAGAAATCAGTGGTTACTTCTGAAATAATTCCTGTCATGTCCAAAATTACAGACCATAAACTTAATAGGTCTAATTATTTAGATTGGAGTAAAACTGTTCGTCTTTATTTACGTAGTATTGCTATGGATGCTCATTTAACTGATGATCCACCTACTGATGCCTCCAAAACTTCTTGGCTACGCGATGATGCCCGTTTGTTCTTGCAAATCCGTAATTCTATTGAGAGTGATGTAATTGGTATGATTAATCACTGTGAATTTGTGAAAGAATTAATGACTTATTTGGAATTCATATACTCGGGTAAAGGCAATATCGAACGCATGTACGATGTGTGCCAAGCTTTTTATCGTGCTGAAAAAGGCGAACAATCTCTTACTGACTATTTTATTACTTTTAAGAAAACTCATGAGGAACTTAATATGTTACTTCCATTTAGTACTAATGTTACAATTCAACAAGATCAACGAGAAAAGATGGCAGTTATGAGTTTTTTGGCTGGTCTTCCCTCTGAATTCGAGACTGCCAAGTCTCAAATTCTCTCTAGTCCTGAGATATCATCACTTGAAGATGCTTTTAGCCGGATTCTCCGCACAGAAATTTCAGCACCTATTCAGAATCATAGTGCTCTTCTCAGCCACACGTCTGACACAAAAAAGCCGGTGTACAGAGGTGGACAGAAATGGCGAAGCTTCCCTCAAAATACTGGGACTAGAGGTCAAGATTCAGGGGATATTGGATGTCGATATTGTCACGATCCGGGTCATTTTAAAAAGGATTGTCCAAAGTTATTGCGCAAGAATCGACTTAACCAATCAGCCAATCTTGTTTCAACTTCGCCTGCGCCCATTTCACTCTCTCCCGATGAGTATGTACAATTCTCACAGTACAAGGAATCTCTAAAGTCTTCATCTCCTCCAATCACTGCCATCGTTGATTCAGGTACAGTTAAAACATGTCTTGTTTCCTCATCCTCCAAGTGGGTAATTGATTCTGGTGCCACCGATCACATGACAGGTAATTCTAGCCTATTTACTTCCTTCGAATCTCATGCGTCTAGTTCCTCTGTTACTTTAGCAGATGGATCTACGTCTCATGTTCTAGGATCTGGCACTATTATCCCAACACCCTCACTCCCGTTGCACTCTGTTTTAAACCTACCAAACTTATCATTTAATCTAGTCTCCGTCAGTAAACTTACCCGTTCTCTTAATTGTTGTATCTCATTCTTTCCTGATTTTTGCTTGTTTCAGGATCTTATGACGAAGAAGATTATTGGTAAAGGACATGAATCTGGGGGCCTCTACATCCTTGATACACAAGTTCCAAAGTCTCTTGCATGTTCTGGAGTTATGACCCTTTGCCAAGACATTGTCGGTTAGGACATCCTTCATTATCTACGTTGAAGAAACTCTGTCCTCAGTTTTCTAGTCTTTCTGCATTAGATTGTGAGTCGTGTCAACTTGCTAAACACCATCGTTTGAGTTCTAGTCCTCGAATTAATAAACGAGTTGTTGTCCCGTTTGCATTGGTCCATTCTTATGTTTGGGGCCCTTGTCCTGTAGTGTCTAAAATTGGGTTTAAGTATTTTGTTACCTTTGTTGATGACTATTCTCGAATGACGTGGTTATTTTTAATGAAAAATCGTTCTGAGTTGTTTCATCATTTTACTACCTTTTGTGCCGAAATCAAAACTCAATTTAATATGCATGTCCAAACTTTGCGAAGTGATAATGCTAAAGAATACTTATCAGAATCCTTTCAAAAATATATGGTGCAACATGGCATTATTCACCAAACTTCATGTGTAGATACGCCATCTCAAAATGGTGTTGCAGAACGCAAAAATAGACATCTTGAGACTGCTCGAGCCTTACTATTTCAAATGCAAGTTCCTAAATATTTTTGGGCTGATGCCGTATCAGCGCTTGTTTTCTAATTAATCGTATGCCCTCATACATTGCATGCTGGTGAAATTCGCACCGAGGTTCTCTTTCCTGATAAAACCTTATTTCCTATTGAGCCATGGACATTTGGTTGTACTTGTTTTGTTCGGGATGTCCGACCTCAAGTAACCAAACTTGATCCAAAATCTCTAAAGTGTATATTTCTTGGATATTCACGTGTACAAAAAGGTTATCGGTGTTATTGTCCCACTCTTAACAAGTATCTTGTGTCTGCTGATTGAGAAATTTGGGATGAATAAGAGTAAATCGGATCATTCAGTCTTCTACAAACAGTCTACAACTGGCACCATCCTAGTAGTTGTTTATGTTGATGATATTGTAATTACCGGAAGTGATAATGGCGGTATCTCATCTCTCAAAGCTTTTCTTCATACTCAGTTCCATACAAAGGATTTAGGGGCACTAAAATACTTCTTAGGTGTCGAGGTGATGAGAAGTAAGAAAGGAATATTCTTATCTCAAAGAAAATATGTGCTTGACTTGTTATCAGAAACGGGAAAATTGGGAGCTAAACCATGCAACACTCCAATGGTTTAGCTCCCAATTTTCCCGTTTCTCTTTTGTGTCATATAATAGTTTATCACCATCCTCATGCTCTTTTATTGCATCTCTTGACTCTGTTTCTATACCTAAAACTGTTCATGAAGCTTTATCTCACCCGGGTTGGCGTAAGGCTATGATAGAGGAGATGAATGCTTTAGACACTAATGGGACTTAGTTAACTTACCTGACTTACCTGCAGGTAAAAAGGCTATCGGTTGTAAGTGGGTCTTCGCTATTAAAACAAATTCAGATGGAACTATTGCTCGTTTGAAAGCGCGACTTGTTGCTAAAGGATATGCTCAGACATATGGGGTTGATTATTCTGATACTTTTTCTCCTGTCGCAAAGCTTACGTCGGTCAGGATATACATTTCTCTGGAAGCCACATATAATTGGCCTTTGCATCAGTTAGACATTACAAATGCATTCCTTCATGGTGATCTTCAGGAAGAAGTCTACTTAGAGCAACCACCAGGTTTTGTTGCTCAGGGGGAGTCTGGGAAAGTTTGTCATCTTCGTAAGTCTTTATATGGCTTCAAAACAGAGTCCTCGGGCATGGTTTGGAAAATTTAGTCAATTTGTTGAGAAATTTGGGATGAATAAGAGTAAATCGATCATTGGTCTTCTACAAGCGATCTACAACTGGCACCATCCTATTAGTTGTTTATGTTGATGATATTGTAATTACTAGGAAGTGATAATGGCGGTATCTCATCTCTCAAAGCTTTTCTTCATACTCGAGTTCCATACAAAGGATTTAGGGGCACTAAAATACTTCTTAGGTGTCGAGGTGATGAGAAGTAAGAAAGGAATATTCTTATCTCAAAGAAAATATGTGCTTGACTTGTTATCGAAACGGGAAAATTGGGAGCTAAACCATGCAACACTCCAATGGTTCCTAATGAACAACTTACAAAGAATGGTGAATTATTTACGATCCCGAGAGGTATAGGAGATTGGTTGGGAAATTAAACTATCTCACGAGCTTATTCGTCCGGATATTGCATATTCGATTAGTGTAGTAAGCCAATATATGTCTTCCCCAACAATAGACCATTGGAAAGCTGTTGAGCATATTTTGTGCTATTTGAAAGGAGCACCTGGGCGAGGAATTCTATACAACAATCGTGGGCATACTCGGATTGAAGGTTTTTCAGATGCTGATTGGGCAGGATCCAAGGAAGATCGGAGATCTACTTCAGGTTATTGTGTATTTGTTGGAGGAAATTTGGTGTCATGGAAAAGCAAAAAGCAAAATGTGGTCTCACGTTCGAGTGCAGAATCAGAATACAGGGCTATGGCCAAAACAATATGTGAAATAATGTGGATACATCAGCTCCTCACTAAAGTAGGCTTCAAAATTTCTATACCGGCTAAGTTATGGTGTGACAACCAAGCTGCACTTCACATTGCTTCCAATCCAGTCTTTCATGAACGAACAAAACATATTGAGATTGACTGTCACTTCGTTCGTGAAAAGATTCAGAAAGGATTGATTTCTACAGGATACGTGAAAACTGGAGAACAATTAGGGGATATCTTTACAAAAGCTCTTAATGGATTTCGGGTTGATTATCTTTGTAACAAGTTGGGTATGATCAATATTTATGATCCAGCTTGAGGGGGAGTGTTAAAGTAAATGTATATAATATGTTAGTGGAGTATTCTAGGGAACATGTTTTATTACTTTAGGGAGTACTTTTGGCTATATGTTTCCCACTTCTTGTATATATATATATATATATATATATATATGTAATCATGTATTAAGTCATATATCAAGATTACTAATAATATTTTCTACAAATGTTTAATCCTTTTCTGAAAACTAAGACTGGAAAAAGAGAACACATCAGAAACAACTGCTTTAACCAATAAATTTTAAAGGGAATACAACAAAAACAAATTGTTAGTCACAAAAATCAAAGAGAACTAACAAAAATAAATTGATTAGATGCAACTCATATCTGATTTTTAGGAAATTATTTTCTTGGAGTCAAAAGAAGAAAGAAAACACACCAACTCAGAGTCAAAGCACATTATTCGTGATACAAAAACATGAAGTTGTTGCCGATGACAGGTTAGAATGGTTACTTCACCAGCGATGGTGTTCTTGAAGGATGGCAAAGGGTGGATTTAGCCTCATATCGATATAAGATTTGAATTTTAACAAAACATAAGAAATACTGATTAAAAAAATTAAGTTCTGCTCAACGTTTAATATGAAAGATATTCCAGGAAAATCTCAAGAAAGAAAAGATGATGTATCATCCAGCTGCACCGAAAGTGATACGAGTCGCTAGAATTTGTGATTTCAGAACATGAGATTTAATCAATAAATCTTTAGGGTGAAGAAACAGTTGGAAAAGTCTTTAGCTCGGTTAATTCTAGAATTTTAGAATACTTTCAGTATCATGAAAATCTTTCAAATAAGGATAAAAAGGAGAGTTTTCGACGAGGATGTTTTTTGAAGATCTTCTGATGGATCTCAAACGTTAAATTTTGCTAGAAAGAGAGGCAAGGAAAATGATCTGGTAATATGGATCAAAAATCATGCTGCCAGTCAGCAAGTTGGGGACAATTTGTAATTTTACCATCTTGCAATTATTTATGTTCTGGTTTTTCGGAGACGTGCTGAGATTCTTTTTCTTTACTCTCACTTTGTCACAAGGATTATTTAATAATTCGCTAAAGTTTCACTGAAGATCTCAATGTATTAGGGCCTTTTTTGTTGTAAGGCAATTGAGTTGATTCCTTACTCCTAGTGCTTCCTAGTTTTTTTTTTATAAGAAACAAATTTTTTATTAATGTAAAAAAAGAGTTACAAAGAGCGGATAAGATATCCACAGAAGAATTATACAACAGCAGATTAAGGACATCATAGTGCTAACTTCCAATCTCTAGTCAAATCTAAAATAAACAAATGATTAAACTCTTTATGCCCTACTTCCAGGAGGCTACCCTGAACTTAATTCTGTCCCAACATTCTAAAGTTGACTCTTCAATATCGTTAAAAATTCTATTGTTTCTCTCCAACCATACAGACCAAAATACAATAGGGACAATCACTCTCCAAAGAGTCCTCCTTTTACTCCCCAAAAACCCTCCCAAATCAGTCATACTCTTAGTGCTTCCTAGTTATTTTCCAAGTAGAATTAGGTATCAAGAAGAATATTAATATGTTGTACTTCTCTCAACTCAGATCAGTAACAGAGGAATTCCCTTTTTCATAGTACTGCAATTTCAATTTTGAAACTCCAACTTTAATTCAAACGAGATTCTTGGAAAGCTAGGCCACAAAAAGATTCTAAGGTTTTATTTCAGCTTCACGGCAATTATAAAGGTATCTTTTACCCTACCTATTCATTTCTCTCTCTTAATAACCTTTCCGAACTTCATACTATATGATGGACAACCTTTAACTTCCAAATTAAATTACTGTCCTGCAACATCTTAAATATGGAGATCAAATTGAAAAGTTTCAGCTGGACCATAAATAAGTTTTCTTTAACATATTCCACAAGCATTGCTCCAATTGAGCAAGTCATTTTGGATGGCATATACCGGCTGAAGGTGATTCAATCCATGAAAAAGACTCTTCCAAAGTTTAAGTGACAAGGAAAGATAAGAATAAAAACAAGGGAAGTATCAAAGAAAGATATTCTAAAGAGGAGAAAATGCACACAGCCTTAACCCTACAAAATAAAACTCATGACTTCTAGGACACTCCTCAGCAACCTTTACAGTTGTGCCCAAGCCACATCTAAAGATAGATATTATCATTACGCAATACTCTGAACATATTTTCTCTTTGAGCTCACATATTGGACTAGTTGACAAAAAAGTTTGTTCACACAAGAATATCCTCCTAAGTGGCGACACTATTGCAAGCCCAACTGGAGATGGCCTGAAGCCTTGAACTAGAGACCATGGAAGAGGTTTAAATTGTGAGCTTGTAAAATATAGGTGATGATTGAAGGATGGGTGTTGGCTCAACCGGGGGTAGCCAGTTTGGTGGATGCACCAAAAATGGATAATGGCTAAAGTTGGCCATGGTTGCAGATTGGCAGGGGATGACACTATACTATGTTGATTCATTAACACAAATCTGTCATATCAGATTGTTAAAACGTTCAAAATGATCGCCATTTTATACACAATCCAATAGGACCCAATCCAATAAATAGCCTTATTGCAACATAAAACATTATGGCTCATGGGGCATTCCAACTTGAAACTAGAGGTACAGTAAAAACATTGTTAATATTTCCCTCATTACACACAGCAAACAAGTGAAACAAGATATGTTTGGCATTTGAACACGCACCATCGCTTCAAGGACATAGACAGTCAATTAATTCTCTTTAAGAATGCATTTTTTTTTTAATTTGGGGGATAGAAACAGCTAATTTCCAACCAGAGAGCAGTTGTTGGATACTCCGGCAAACCAAAGAGGTGGTTAATGAGTCTAAACCATGTAATATAGAATATTTACCTGTTTTAGAACATTCAAGTATGCAACTAGTGCTTTGGCATCCCCTTCCTGAAACTCTGGTAATACTGCTCCAGGACTCTGAACAGACTGTTTGAACTTTTCTTCATAAATGGATAAACAGTCGAACAAGGTACTCCATCCAATGGAGTGAAATGTTTTCCCCTGAAGCAACTCAAAAACTTTGGAAGCACCCTCCGGATTACAAGCCTAATTGAAGAAGTAACACCAAACAAGGCAATGAATGAAATTGAACTGACGTAATATTTCCTATGCTTTTCAGCGATAAATGGAGATGGGGAACACATACCAAGGTACTCAGCATTTTCAAGAATGCCACAAGTGTTTGAAAATTAGTGTGATCCTCACCAGAAAACTTCACAAACGTCCAAATAACATCATTACCAGACAGTAGCTCAGGTTCCTTCTGGAGAAAGTACAATTTGGTTAATGTATCAGGATTTAAAAATAACAAGAAAAAGCAAAAGACACTACAGCACTTTAGAGAACTTGTACCCAATCTTGCTTAGCAGATATATAGTCATTATATTGACATGAATTCAAGGTTATTCAAATATTAAACTCTTCCCCAAGCCAAACCCATCCCATCCCACTCCCAAAAAAAAGAAAAACGGAACATAAATAAAATATAGAAGTCTATCATTAAAATAGCTTGAGACCCCTTACAGGCAAGTCTACAGCTTTTCAAACTGGAGTTGGTTTTACAAATAAAAAAATTTATGCTCAGCACCATAGGTCTTAATTTCGGTTATTATACCAGTTTAACTTTCGCAATGAGTGGTAATTGCAGCAGTAATACAGAAGGAAGGGTAACAGTTAGCGGAATAAAATAAGGATAAATTACACGTACACCTCTGAGATTTTGCCTTAATTACAAATAACCCTCGTTGCTTAGAATTTGCCCTCCAACGTTTAGCTTCTCCACCATTTACACACTTCCATTAGTTGAAGTTAGGATTTGCAATTAACGTCACCAAAAAGTCAGACAGTTCTCCAAAAGTACCCTCTCACACGTGGGAACTTGTTTTGACTGGTATTTTAATTTTCACGGCCTTAACTATAAATACCCCCTCGCTCCTTAGAAGTTACATCTACACCGTCTGATCTTTAGCTACTCAACCATTTAAACCCTTCCGTTTAGGATTTTCTCTACCGTTACCAAAAAGTTAGACAGTTCTCCCAGAATGCCCTTTCCCACATGAAAATTTATTTGACTGATATCTTACTTGTCACGGGCATCAAGTGTTGGCTCGTTTTACAAGCATAAGGATTTAATTCTAATTTTTTAAGCAATATGGGTTATCATTGTAATAATTTTAACATTTTAAAAGTGACAGCATATAATCATTGAAATTTTTGTTGTATATACAGTTATACACTCAACATTTCCAACTTTAGCTAACAACATTTACATAGCTTAATCTTGGAGCACTTCAGGCAGTAATGAGCTAAATTTTAGCTAAGATAACTATGTATACCATGATAAGTGGAATCACATGCCTAAATAAGTGATATTGTAAGAATTATCTATAACCTAGTTATAGATTAAAAAAAATCTTTTTTGTGAATTCTATTTAGGACAATAATCAACAAAATAAGTTTGATAACAACTAACCAATAAAAGAATTTAAAATATTAATTTATCTTCTCAAAATTATTAACTGACACTAGAAAATATCAAAATCTAAATTATATTCGAAAACCAATTCTGAAAATTAAATCAAATATCTTGACCAATTCTTCTCAATTTACCAAAGTTTTCATTCTCATGTTTAGTTCAATTAGTTAACCAAATAGTGATTCCCCCTACTGCAGCTGCGGAAGATAAGATCTACTTAGGCAGAAGTTGGTCATGGCAAAGATAGTGGTGGCTACAGAGTGGTATAGTGTGGAATTTCATCAAGGATACTCATATTGGGTATGGATTTCAATGTGAAACAGAAAAAATGGAGGGAGTGAAATAAGAGCCATGTAATTTGGAAATCAAACAGATTTAACCTCACAAAAATACCAACACATGTTCAAATATAGGAAAAATCAAGCAATCAATATATTGCAACATTGTAATCAATACACTGGATTTTCACCCTTAATGATAAATATCACGTATAATCCAATGTCTAGTGAAAGGTGAAAACATCAAACTGTCACAGGCATCCCGTTAAAAACAAGGGTAACAAAGTTCCATCAACTCTGTAATTGTTTTTATTTTTGAATTTTTTTTTATTACAGCATGTGTAAGGTAAATTTGTCATTTTAGTAGATCCATGTGGGTTTCTTAATGAAGCATAATGTCAGGGTTATAGCCTATAGGTGCAATTTTCAAAATAATGTGTATTTAGGCCAACCCTCAAGTGGTGCAGCTGTAATTTACCTTAAAAATAAGAATTGGTGGGATAACCAAAAATGAATCACGGGGGGACTTTACATTGTACAAGTTACAACGGATGTGCCACTGACACATCAATATAATGAACACGTCTTGATTCCAATAATGAAGAGTTAGGCATCATTTGATTTCTTTCTGGAAGAACTTGAACAGATTCATATAGACTCTTATCTGAAGACTATGGCAGGAAAATTCTATCGATTAAGATCAGTCGAACCGAATAGGATGTCTATTGACTAAGATCTGATCAAACTGACAACAAAATGAATCATAATTTTCAGGGATAAACACTAGATTGCAATACCACAAAGCAATAGCCAGTAACTGATCATCAAACGGTTCCACATCACCCCACATCAATGCCTTAACAGACCTGCTATTATGCAAATATGACGACAACAACACCTTAGGCAGCAACATATATATCAACCAATATCATGAAAAAAAATCAATGATACATAGTAGAAGCGAAGTTGAGAACTTTAACAGTCATCACTGTATTCAGTACATCAAGAGAATGGTATTGGAGAGAAAAAACAACAGGTTGAGTAACTTGTGATCTCACGGACAACTTTTTCATATTTGACCTTCAGCAGGGCTTCATTCTTTGTAAAAAGTTAAGTATTAGCTAGCAACTGACTACTTAAAAAAAAGTTCATACACAGATCAGAAACACATCCACATGATAGACCATAATATCACGCTTAATAATTCACACGTGGCATTCAGAAGAGGAAATAGCATGCTGACCTGATAAATTTCACTCACAAAGTCCAATAGGGAGACAAAGGGTTGCTGCCCAACTTCATAAGTCTCTTGAGGACTGCCACTGCCTTCAATCATCTGATTTTGTGTGGCAGCACTGCGGTATGGACTAAGCATCGCCATAGCCTTCTCTTTTGTTTCTTTTACCTGGCAAATCAGTTTTGAACCAAAGCAGCAATTTCCAACATTATCCTAAGAACAGTAATATATAAAGTGTATGCTTAACATTCTTATAAAGCACACTGAAATTATGGCAATGCTCAGCTCAATTAAAATCATATTATGTGAAGGAACAACCTGTATGTTTATCTTGTCTAAAATTTAACCCAATGAAGAGTCACGCCAGCCTCATCCCAAACTAGCGTCACTCCACTACATGGATCCTCCTTTCCACTCTCCAAATCAAGGACCACCACCAAGGTTAAGCCACAAAGGTCCAAACTTCTAAATTACCTCATTCCACTTGATTTTGGGTTGACCTTTTCACTACCTTTCTTTTAATACAAGTCCGTGACTTTTCTCACTGTTGTGTTCTGCACCTTTTTTGGAGACCCCAAACATATTTATATAGCTTTAACTGACTATTGGATATGATCATTATCAACTGCATCTATTATGATTAACCCCAATCCAGATAAACTTTCCTACATCAGCCATACTTTTTTCCAGGACTCGTCTTAAGAGGTGAATATTTGATCCTATATAATATTTTAGGACCTATGCCACTATATAAGGGATAAATGCATAGATAACCCTAAGCATTGGCGTAATACAGAAACACCCCCTACTATTTCAATAATTACACTAACAACCTTGTCATTGACCGCCAAAAAGTTAACAATTCAGCAAAATGACCTCCTGATCATACAAAAGAAAAGCAAATATATACTGAAAGTTAAGGAAACAAACTAACCCTACAGGTCTTTCTATAATATACTTACACCACACTCTCATCCTCCCTCCCTCTCTTGTATATGCATACATTAATTATATATTACATATATAAACATATGAATTGCTGATATATATATATGTACTGTAATGTACATATAGATCTTTATATGTAAAACTCTACGTGCATTCATACATATGCATCTGTATTTGTTCTTGGTTGCTTTGGGGTTGGCATGTACCTTGGCCACAGCAAGAAGATGGTGGCAGTTGTGGTTGGGGCGGGAGATTAGGGATGTGAGAAGAGAGTGACGGCAATGGTTGTTAGCTGAGGCGAAATAAGGGCTTTTGCACCAGTGGCTAGGAGAAGAAGGAGAGATCGGCTTTGCAACTACTGCTGGGGGCAGGGAGCCACTTTTAGAATACGGGGTGTGAGTGGCAGCAGTTAGGCTGGGATGGAGGATGGCGGCGGTTAGGCTTGAGATGGGAGCAGGAGCAGGCAGCAGCAGCAGCTAGGATTTGGATAGAGGTGGCAACAAGGGAGAAAGAAAGCCAAAAGAAAAGGAAAAGAAAAGAGAGAACAAAAAAAAAAGGCATTACACTTAAACCTCTGCAAAGAAATGAAGAGTTAAATAAAGAAAAGGTTTAAAGAAAAAAAAAAACTGAAGGAAAGGAGAATAACCAAAAAAAAAGTTAAAAATATTCAGGCCACCTGAAATTTTTTAAATAATGCCAGTCAGAACCTTCACATGCACCGTAAATACGCAAGATAAAAAAAAATTGTCCAAACAAAATGATCAACTCATGATCACTTTTTCCATAATAGAAGTTGCCCAGCTGGTAAACCTGTAGGATATGATGACATGGGTGTTATGTAATTATTCAAATACTTGAAGTGTTTCTGTCATTACGCCTAAACCTTGGGGGTTGACTACATAATTATCCTTTTTATAAAGTTATATAGGCAAATCCAAAGCAGACATGATCATTTGCAAGTAATAAATAAGACTTCTCATGACAATATAGTTGTATGATAGCAATGCCCACATGCCAATAATAGCTCCAAAATGACGAATGAACTGTGACACAGTAACAATTAGCAAGGAAATAAAGCGACAATCTGTAAATGTAGACCAAACAAACATAATTAGAATGATATTGAACTTTTTATTGATTTGGTTTCTAAATCAACTCACATGAACAAAATTTCCTCTGGTAAAGACTTATCTTATGCTAATATGAGGTCAACACATGGAACCTCTTTTTCAAGATGCTCATCATGGGCCATCCCTAAAGTTAAAGGGATCCAAATCCTTCCTGATTACCTTATATATAATCCCAAGTCCATCTCTCTCTCAAGGTTTATCACTAATACTGTTGAAATCACGTCATAACGTGTACTACTACCATTCATTGAATGTGCCAAGACCTTCTCAATTGATCCTTTAGCAGTTCATCTTCAACAGACAACACTTTAGGTAAGTCACAAGTCAGTTGTTTCTTACTTCATCTTCTTCTTGTTGTGGAGCAAGCCCATCACTAATACATAAGTAACGTGGATGCTGCATAAAAATGACCAAAACCTTGATCCAATATGAAGTTTAATGTTTAAAAGCATTTCCTATAGAACTTTGAAGGAATTGGCCAGTCACACAAAAACCCGAGGCTATTCTCCAATTAACAATCAGGTTTGCTTCCACATAACTCCCACCCAATGACATATCAATTACACATATCTAAAACATAGCCAAATAATATGAAATACAAACATGCAACCTTGGAAAGAAAACTTCCCCAAGTCAGGTAATGTTCAATTCTGTCCTCAAAACTCAATAAAGATCTGTTGCATGGCTTTGAGCAAAACCTAAATTCAACCCACCTTGTCTCTGGCAAGTGGATGAGAAAGAAAGCATGTCATTTGCTTGTGCAGATAAGCGTTGTACATGTAGATCATATCCTCATCATCATTCTGCACAGAAACAGGCAACTGAAATTGATGGCAAGCTTAAGGAGATAGATATAGAAAACCAATCTGCCAGCTACTCCAGTCAACTACATACCAGACTTATCATTTTAGATGAAGTATTAGCACTTGTCTTATTAAAGAAAAGGGATGATACAGCTACAACACTAAGATTCAAGCAAGAAATGCAAATGAACATATATAGCAAGGAAAACATCAACTAAGAAGGGGGGAAAAGGGAATGCCTATCACTAAGAAATGGTAATATCTACTTGAGTTCAGCAAAGCATTTTACCAAATTACTCTAGGCACTAGAGGCCAGTTAAAATGTAAAAAAAAAGGGTTATGTTTTATAATTAAGGTGAATAGGAAAAAAAGAGTGACATAGAATTCATTGTTTTTGGTTAAACAGTCTGAGGCAAATTAGAGTAAACAAGACTCGCTAAACATAGAGTTGAGTCCCTTAAGTGTATACAAAAATGGACTATTGAAAACAATACCATAAGAGAATTTCTGGCTTATTCATAACATTTTTCAGCCTTATAGAATACGAACACAAGCAAGAGTACATCCATCAGTTTTTAATTAGCCGGGAGGGAAGCAAAATAAGAAAAGGAAAGGAAATAGAAAGTAGATTATGTCTGTGTACATATATGTATGTTGAACTTGGAAATTAGCAACTCTCCCCTGTTCAAATTCAGATGATTAAAAGGAAATTTGGACTCACGTACAGTAAATCAACCAAAAACATGACTAGAAAAAGAAGGAAAAAAAACAAAGGAATGATAAATCATTCAATGGGAACGGTCTGCAGCATACAAGACAGCAAGATAAGCCAAAGGTCTTTATAAAGTATCCATCTATAGAGAAGGCAGCAGATACAAGACAATATTAATCTAGAGACATCTTGAAGTGTCTTCCAGTTAAGAGGCTGATCAAAGGAGCTTGCACTTCTAATCACCCTTGAAATCAAACTGAGATTCTAAGAGTTGATTAATGCTTCATTCATCACTATATATGTCCAATAGAAAGATTAGTCACCTGATACGCTGCAGTGCGAAGAATCTTATCCAACCAAAACTGGAAAACATTATTGGCAAAAATGACATCCAAGCATGAGCGAATATTTTTCATATCGTTAGACAAAGTAGTAGCTATCATCTCGTTTGAATCATTTCCATCTTGAACCAAAATCAAATGTACAACCCATGCAAGCCTAACGCAATCAACAAAGCCTTCAACTACAGGATCATTTCCGGCAACCATCACCTGAAGGAAGCATTAGATCAAGCAAGGTCGTAATGGCAGAGATAGAGATACAATAAGAGACAAGTAGGTCCAGTTTATCTTACAATCTCGTTAAAATCATGCCTAAAAGAAGCATCATGAGACAAGACAGGCACTTTGTCAGGTGCTGTGCTCAAGGCATCTGATATGAAAGCAATGACAAGGGAGAAAAGAAGGCTATATGTAATCTGCAGGCAAATAGAACTTTATATCATCAGTAACAAAAGTAAAGGGAAATAACATAAACTCAAGAGACTCATTATAAGTTTCCTAACCGAACAAGGACTGAACAAGAAAAAGGGAGGGGCAAGCAAGTGCATTATCAACAATCACAGTTTCTCAGGCCATACAAAACAGATGCTATCATAGAATGAATTTTTGCCTATAGCACAATCATGCTCCAGATGAAATAGAAATTTATATAATTACCAGAGATGACCCTGTAGACCATGTATCCCAAAAATCTGGTTTTACTGTTAGATAAAACTCGTCCTATCAAGATAAATTTAAAATTAAAAACTTTAATCCAAGTATTGGCAAGTGTATTTCCTGGTGGACCCTTATAAAAAAATAATTGGATTATCCTTTCTATATCGTCAGCATATACAAAACTGAACATAATGCATGCAGACTTGAAAGAGGCACCAGTCCGTTCAATTCTTTGTTCTCAGTATGCACTGGCATGATAGGACTCTATTGATTCTATGTAGTGAAGTTGGTGATCAGTATTTCTGTAAGAGACACAGACAAAAACTTAGTGAACATAACAAAAAGTATTAACCTTGGTTTGTAAGGTGAAGTAAGGGCTAAGGGGAACTCAGAAATGGACTAAATGTGCATGATTTGACCAGAGGATAATCACTTAGAGACGCATAGACCACCAAATAAAAGCATAGTTTAGTGAGGACATTTAAACTGTAAGAGATAAGAGAAATAACATGCACCAATGATGCACAATGCATTTGTGAAATGTCTTTGTCCAACTATGGAGCCCTACAAAATACAGAAAAGGGGAATAAGATACCCAGACCTGATGCTTCAACGAATCTGTGGCCCCACTGTATTCACCAGCACTCTCTTTTAAAGCCAAAAAAATATCTTTAACATCTTTAGATCCTGCACAGAGAAAATGTAGTCAGTTCATATATTTCAGTTGGAACAAACAGAGCACCTAAAATATGCTTGGTCGATCCAAGCTCATTCGCAATCACTTAATTAATCTCATAGCAAAAAGCATGCAAGGGAAACCATCCAGCCTAACTCGTGACAAATCATAGACAGAAAACTTGAGGAATACATTCATTTCGATTGGATCTACGTATTCAAGAAAAAAACAATATGTTCAAAAGTGAAGATCCTCCCCTCTTTATTGGGTTACTGCAAGAAATTAGTGAAGCAGCATGAACAAAAAACAATACGTTCAAAGGTAATGATGCCTAGAAGAAAGGGAATAAAAGCTCCAGAAATAACTATAGTTAAAAGACTGCTGGGACTTGAAAATAATTGTTTTATTATTACTCAAGATAGAATGTAGCACTCTAGTCATATGTAGCACTCCAGCCCCAACCTAAAGGACATACCACAATTTTTTGTAATTGAGCATTACGACGCTCAAAGTGATACATAGCCCTTCAGCCCCAACCCAAAGGAAACCAAAAATATTTTGTAATGAAGCACAAAGGTGTAGCAGACAACATAATAAATACAGAATAAATGATCCTTATTGAAGCTTACTCGCACGCTCAACCAAAATGGAAAGAACAAGGCAGTGACCAATAATGAGCCTTTCCCTAGAAATTACTGCTTTCCTTTCAACCAGAGCACCCCTTGAGTCAAGAATATATCTCTCAGAATTGGGCCCTCCTAAGCCCGTCGGCTCTTCTCTTCTGAGTTCCTAGTTTGAAAAGAAGAGGATATATGTAAAGAAGATCAATAATGAAGACGAATAAGAAGAGAAAGCGATAATGATGAACACAACACGTAAAAAATAGGAAAATGCAGAAAAAGTACAAAAATGTGCGAGAAAAATATAAAGGAAACATAAAACCACAACAGACGAAAGAACTGTAAAACCTCATGCGTTCGGGAATCTACCGTTAATAATTTATCAAGCACATCCTCCAAAACAGTTTCCTTGTTATAATCCATGATTACAAGCAACTGCAGTCTTCTTGACAATAACTTGCAATGGAAAAAGTGCCATAAGAAGTGCTAAGATTGCAAAGGTTGTGCACGTTATAAGAACTTTTGATAGTGGGTATTCATGGGTTTAAAAACCGTACAGTACCAAGCCCAAAGGGTAGCTTAAACAACTCCCAAAGCAATAACAAGCACACCAAGGTTTGGTTCCACCTTCTATTTTTTAGCGTACTTTCAGATAAAGCTCACAGAAGCAGGTGTAAAACCTGCACTTCCTGCTTAAGATACAGCTAGAAGCTGAAAATCACTCATTTTAAGCATCGGAACCAGGTCCCCAACATGCTTCACAATTTACCCTTCAACAACTCCTTCCGACCAATAAACTTGCATTTCAAGTTTAATAAACTCTAACAGAATAAAAGAGCGAAGGACAAATAACACAACTATAATATCAAATAGGAATAGAAACTGCAAGAATACTCAGATGGAAAAATTACTTCATTCCTATGAATAAATCTTAGTAAAACAAGGTAAGAACCTTTATAAGTGAAATTAGTCGCTGTCTGAGTCCAGAACTAAAGAGATCTTGTAAAAAACTATGAATATCAGCTACAAGATCAGCTTCAAGACCCTGGTCAAGAACAACAGCCTGAAAAAAAAAAAAAAAATAGCTATCAAATACATAGTAAAAGTTTCTTATTAGGTGTAAGGAACTAAGAAGAAACAATACCCTCAATAGCATGTAAATTGCTGTTAGTAGATCTCTTCTCTCTGTATACCAAAGTCCCGCACCAAGGCGAAAAATTTCTAACGGCTCTCGACCTAGCAATCCCCACTGAAAGAAGAACAAATATAATAGTTACAAGCAACAATAGAAAACCTAACATGTTAACTGCAAGTCAAATTAGTGATTAGAAAATAATAGGACTTGTTTGTTCATGTAAAGTCCCATTTCCATTCCCATCCCCAATTTATTTAGATAAAAGCTTTTTCCATCTTCAGTAATAGATAATACAAAGACTTTAAAAAATCCACCCATAATAGTTGGCAGGAATATCAATCGCCTGTCAATGGAGTAAAATGACCAGAGAACAGCAAATATTACCTCTTGATTGGCAGAAACAAGCAAACGCACGCAGTCTATTTCATTAAGATGGAGGTCTTCACTTAATTTTAAAGCCTAAAATTCATAATGAAGAAGTAGTTAAACTGAAAGGGTTAAAACAAGTCAAAAAGTTGGAGCAGAATAAATCAGCAACTTAATATGGTGATTAACAAGTCAAAATATGTGCATGTCCATAATATACTGGACCACTGTAGCTTTGGAGGAATTAACTGAACAACAAATGCAGGATTTAAGAGTTATAATAGGCACCAAAGCATAACCTGCAATTTCAACAGAGACTGTTAACACAACAGTTTCGGTCACCAGTTTTACTTCAATGAGATCTAATAACCAAATCTTAGTCAACCCCCCCTAAGGAAGTAACCTTTAAAAAAAATTACAGTAAACAAAATATCTATCCATGACTCCTAGGCAGTGTTTAAAACAACGTTAGGCGACAAAAGGTGATTAGGGGTCATAGTGCCTAGGCCCTAGGCGCTAGGCGCTAGGCGAAAAGCGGTGCCTAAGCAAAATGAGGCGCCCGTCTTACATTTATTAAAAATAAAATTCAGTACTGTTAGAGTTTGTGTTTGTCCCACATCGCCTATTTACTGGGCTGTTATTATGTATAAATGCGGGTTGGGCACCCTCTCCCTTTGAGCTAGCTTTTGGGGATGAGTTCTACCCAAGTCCATTTAACATGGTATCAGAGCACCCAGGTTTGGTTTGGAGGCGATGGTGGGAATTGGGTCTCGACCCATTTGGTTTGGCACGCTCGGCATGAGGGCGGGTGTTAGAGTTTGTGTTTGTCCCACATCGCCTATTTACTGGGCTATTATTATGTATAAATGCGGGTTGGGCACCCTCTCCCTTTGAGCTAGCTTTTGGGGATGAGTTCTACCCAAGTCCATTTAACAAGTACTAATGAAATATAACACAATACTAAGATAAAATCTTAATTAGATAATACTTTACTCAAAGTCTCAAACAAGCATCATTTTGCAAATTAAAATATCTATAAACCACTAATAACTGACGGGAAAAGATACTATCCTACATCTAGTCATCATCTTCCACTTGAAAGAATCAATAACCACTTCTTTTATTTGTTTTTTAGGGTTTTGACTATCTTACTTTATTGTTTTTTTAGGGTTTCATTTAAGTAAGGGTGTTTTGGCATTTTAAAATGTACTATAAACCCTAAAATAATATGAATAATTAAAACATCTGCGAAAAAAAGCGCCTCAAAGCGCGCCGAGGCATGCCTTGAGCGCCTTGGGTGCCTAGGCACGCCTTGTGAAAATCGCCTTGCCTGAGCACAAATAGGCGCTTGGGTGTCGCCTAGCGCCACCCAAGCGCCTGAGGAGCGCCTTTTTAAACACTGCTCCTGGGTGCTGTGCTGTGCTCACAGGTTATATACGAATGTTCTATTAAGTGAACAACTATTAAGCTTTTGTGGCAAAAAGAATTGTGCATATATGTTTATGTGACGAAAAGCTTAAACTAATCGTTATCTTCACTTTATTCTCAGTTATACATATTTAGCATTCAAAATATCTTACAAGTGCCAAAACTGTAGGATTCAAAGGTATGCCTTCCATTTTATGCACTTCCATGTCATAACTTGTGATTCAGCACACACAACAAAGTAATGGAGAGTGAAGGAGAGATGGAAACTAACTATTTGAACATCCTGGTCATCAAGTGAGATTGGCCCAGCATCTGGCAGTCTCACTTCTTTTGACTGCACTTGAGTTCTGTCTGACAGTTTTGGAGGCTACAAATTGTGAAGATAAATGAATTAAATAACTTCACTGAAACAGGGAGGATGATGATGAATTGATGATGATGAATTGATGATGATAAATAGAAACCCTGGCACTAACTCTTTTTTCTCTTGAGCCGGGTCTTAAGGACTGATATTTCTTTACAAAACACATGTAACTGATATGAAGTGGAGTATCAAAAGAACATTCTTTAATCTGAAATTCCCTCCAATTAATAGTATTTTACCGATAGACTAATAGCAAGCCTAGTAAATAAAAATAAAAAATTTAAAGACCTGACACGATGAATGGTATTTTATTTGCAACGAAGAACTGAAATCAAGTAGTATTAACAAACTGACATTTTTAAATCTGAACCTCAAATGAAATTTATTATTGCATAATTCAGCTCGAATACAACCACTAAAATCACAGTGCAACTGCACAGGATTGAACTATCCAATGATGTGCCTGCTAACCGGTGCATAAAGGATAATTGTAATTTTTGGAAGAGAACGACAAAAACAATGAATTGTTAAAAACACACATACACATATAGAGTAAGAATATACCGGGTAGGAGAGGAGAGTCTTGAGGGAGGGTAGAGAATGGCGAATGGCGTGAATGAACTCGATCCTCTGGGCGGCGGTGGGTGGAGTCCGCCCCAGTAGTGTCGACTCGATTACCGATAAGAGTTGTTTGGGCGTCACCATTTGCTCCTCGTTGATGCGCAGAGGAAATTGAGGTTTTAATGAAATTGAAGCCCCTTTCTGCTCTGCTGGGTGATAATGGAGGAGCAAGAGTGTTCAAAGGCGGGAAAAGCCCTAATTGAGGGTTTTAGAGAAGGTGGTGTGGTGGCAACGCGGACCCAAAATGTATTTTCACAAAATAAAAAGATTTAAAAGCTAATTATGATAATCGATAAAATTGTTTCGGATGTGGATTTTTATAAGATTTTCTTTTTGCTAATTTATTTTATTTTTATTATCTTTACAAAATAAAATATTTGTTTTACTTATATTATTTTATTTTATATTATCTTTAAAAAATTAAACGTTTTTTATACATGTATCTACTATGTATCTACACTGATATTTGTTAAAGGGTAAAATTCACTTTACCCCCTTGTACTATTGATTTTGTATCAAATACCCCCCTCTACAATTAAAACCTTCAAATACCCCCATTGACCAATAAAAAAAGTATTAATAGACAAGATTACCCTTGAATTATATATAATATTAAATTTCATATTTTCCTTCTCTATAATTCAATTTTAATTAATTTGTTCATATTCTCTATTTTATTAAACAAATAAATCTGTAATTAGATCTAAAATAAATAATATAGCAAAATGTAATTTCAGAAGCTGCATTAATTATTTTCCTAAATATAAAGTTATATTAATATAAAAATATGTGTATGTATATATTATTGCTCTAATTAGTAAATAGTTAAGTTTAAGGTCAAATTAATTGATTTAATTTATATTTATTAATATTTTTATTAAATAAGATATGAAAGTGTACGTCAAAAAGATTATCGAAACTAGACTTTTATTAGAATTTTAAAAAATTAAATAGCTAGATATAATATTGATTTTTTATAAATGTATCGTATATATATATATATATATATTATACTGTTTCAAAAAGAAACTTCTAGTTTTTTTATTTACTTTAAATTTCGCAATTGCAATAATACTTTATAAGATTTTATATTTTTTTTCCAATATTAATATCTTTTAACATATAATGAATTACTACACATAATAACATTGTGTGTACCATACATGATATGATTCAATGCACAGTTAAATAAAATCTACATATACTACTTACTTGCTAAAGCTACATATTTAAAATAATAATAATGACAATTTACGTAGCATTTTTTTTAAAGAATCTCGTATAAATTCTCTATAATATTAATTGAAGTTCTATCTTGCTTTATATTATTTTAATTATATTTAAGATTATAGTTTTAATTTAAATTCAGTGTTGAATAGAATTAATGGATAATTAATTAAATTCATCAACTATTTTAGTTTATAATAGATGTGCAAAGTAATCTAACTAATTAAGGGTAATTTTGCCCATTAACATAATAGAAGGGGGAATTTGAAGGTTTTAATAGTAGAGGGGGGTGTTTGATACAAAGTCAATAGTATAAGGGGGTAAAGTAAATTTTACCCTTTGTTAAAATAGGGCAAAATTGTAAGTCCAAGCGGCTACGATAATCTAGAGGGGGGGTGAATAGATTATCTCCATCTTTTCGATTTCGCCCTCTTTTTACAATCGAATGCTCAAACAAAATAATCAAGGTGCGGAATGTAAACAACACACGTCGATTTAAAGAGGTTCAACCCACCTAGGGCCTAATCCTCTACCACCCCAAAGATATCAGGATGGATTTGAAAAGAAAAGAATTTTATTAATTACCAAAATTAATACAAATTCAACTTACAACACCTTGAAGAGCACCACACTCTTCTTCAACACCACTTTGGAGATTACCACAATCTCCCTTTGAAGATTACCACAATCTTCCTTCAACGGCACCTTGTGAAGATTACCACAATCTTCAACCTGAAGAATACCAAATTCTTCAACACCTCAATAAGAAGATTACCACAATCTTCTTCACCTATCACCTAGATCATCCAAGTGTGTTCTTACCATGTTAACACTCACAAGGATATCTTGTGTTTGAATGATAAGTAAAAATCAAGATTACAACTCAATAATGAATAATACAATTTGAGTGCGAAGTGTAATCAAGAAAAGCCTAGACCTCAAAGATGTGAAAGTGATAAGCTAGGCAATTTTACAACAAGAATAATAACAATGAAAGACCAAGTGTTTGCTTGAAGTGTATCTTGTTGTGTTGTATCTCAATTGTTGTTTTAGTTGCTCCAAAACTTCCTCTATTTATAGGAGATGATTGATCAAGCATAGGCTCCTCTCTTGGGGATTGAAAATCTACAAAAAAATACATTTAAAATCAAGAATATAGCTGTTAGAAATCAATCCCACAATTTAAGGAAATGTGTCTGTCAAACGGTCATATTTTTTCTTTGTCAATACGGGCGAGTATACGTCTGGCCATTTAAATAAGAGAAAAAAAGAGAACACTTTGAAAATTACAACAGGATGCGGTCGACGTAGCCGGCCGAGTCGGCCGACTGTTTCAACCGGTCCCCTAAACAAAAAAAAAGGGGTTAAGTCCTGTTTCAAAAATGAAACTTGCAGTGTACCTGGCCGTCGCCAGTTAGGCGGCCGTCGGACGGCCGATCGGATCGCCGGCCGACGGCCAGTCGACCGCTTGTTTTTCCTTCCGTCTCATTTTCTGTTTCTAAAAACATCTTCAGTGCGGGTTGCCCTATAGGGCCGAGGTCGACACTGACAGTAAATGTTGTCCAATTTTTGTCGAAAATAAAACCCAAGAAATACTCCGAAAATTTAGTAAAAACATTTTAAACTAATCGAGAGTATTTAGACAACATTTAGGAACCTTGTTTAGGAGTGAAAAATCCATTGATATAAAATCATTAAAAGTGTTGTCCATTATTATCAAAAATAAACTTGAGGAAATACTCCGGAAAATATTAAAACCATTTTAAATCATTTAGGAGTATTTGGACAACCTTTAAAATCATTGTTTTGGTGACAAAATAAAATCATCAAAATTAAGATAAAAACATGTATCAAACAATCTCCCCCTTTTTGATGATTACAAACCAAAACAATTTTTACACAAATTAAGAGAGCAATTTTAGAAATGATTTTTCCGGTAAAAACATTTGACCGTTTGGAAGCAACCAAAATTTCCAAAAAAAATTAAAGCAACCAAGTAGGGAGTAAATATTTTCAATAATAAGCACAAGCTCCCCATATCAACAAGCACATCAAGAATAATGTAAAAGCAATTATCCATAAGCTAAAAGCTTTAGCTTTTACAATTTGTTCAAGAGCTTATAAGCTCCCCCTGTCACAAAACATCATTAAGCACTTATATAAGTCCATCAAGCAATAATTGGACTAAAAACAAATCACAACTTATGGCTTTTAAAGAGCCATAGCTTAGCTTTTATGACAAGCTTTTATTAGCTTATTTGAGCTAATGAGCCACAATATCCTGTTTCTCCCCCTTTGGAATCATCAAAAAGAATGTTAGAGTGGTGAAAACACCATATAATAATATCAAAGCGCGCCAAAGGGACGGTTTAATAACCGTTTGAGCAATTAAAGCATAATAATTCAAGGAAAATGGAAGAATTGTAACATAGGAGATCCATAAGCTCATTAGTAGGCTAAAAACATGATTTCAAAAAAAAATTTAAGACATTTAGAAACAAGAGAATCATGTAGAAGTTGAAAGTTTCATTGCGACATTTCATCGAACACCTTTGTGCGCGTGAAAAATAAAAGAGGTTGTATATAGTCCTTGTAAAGGTTTCAAGCCAAAAAAATTTCATATCGTCAATCAACCTCATTCCAAAGCTCAAAAAAGATCATATGCAACAAATGCAACAATAGTTCATCAAGTAAGGAGCTCAAAGTAGATTCTCAAGGGTTCAACCCAATTGAGATAAGCTAAGAATGATCAAGGCATTACAAATGCCAAAAAAATAGAACATCTACCAAGTAATAAGTCATGCCTTACACAATATATGTATCAAGTGTCAAAAATTCCAACATATCCAATTAAGCATAAAGGACAAAACATTAAGAGAAGCACTTTTACCATCAAGTACTTCATACCAATTATCAAACAATGCTTAAGAGTATTTTTACCATTAAATACTCCATCAAAGTCATGATCATCCACAAGTCATTATCAACTTGCAATTTTAACCCTTTAAGAAAAACAAGCAAATATCATTAGTACAAATGAGTTTTACAAAAGTTTATCAAAATACAAAGCAACATTAATGAAAATGCTAGAAAGTAAAGGGGGTGGGGTAACATCATTCCTCATCCGAGGAGAAGCAAGATCCGGGAATTAAGTCCTTGATGAATTTCTTTAACTTGCCGATAGACTTTTGCATTTTGGAGGTCTTTTGCTCCAAAGCCTCATACCTCGTCTCATGAAAAGCCCTCATCTCATCAAATTCGGCTTGAGTATACCTCCTAGGCGGTTGAGCACCGGTATTACCCTCCGGATTGCTCGGTTCGCCTTCTTCCGCCAATCTTGCGGCCTCGATGTCATCAAAGAAGTCATTAGGATCGGGGGACTCTTGACCTCTTCCTCTAGCCATTTTGGTTGGTCGGATGTCCATATTTTGCGCATCGTGACTATTTGGGAGATATTATCAATGTCGAAGTCATTTTGAAAAACTTCCGAGTTAAACTCCGACGAAGGAAGTCCCGATTGAATAAGAAGTTTACAAATCCAATTTCCCATAACTAACTTCTTATTACCTTGAGTGATGGACTCGATTAGACATTGAATAAGTATGGCACCAAAGTTAAGTGGTTCCCTCCTAGCAATCTTATACGTCAAAAAATAATCCATGTTGCTAGGCATCTTTCCCGACTTACCACAAATGCAATATGCGACAATGACCGGCAAAATACGATGCTCAAGTGTCATTGCCAACAAAGAGTACTTTGGCCATACTCCCAAAACACGTCTTCACTTCTTTCATGACACCCCCAACATTTCATCATTCCAAGTCCCACAAGAGAAATAATCCCAACCACCTTGTCTAACACGTAAAAACCGGCAAATATCATTGGGAGTCCATCTAAAATGACGTCCTTATAAGAGAATTTACGGCTATAGGCTTCCTTTCAACATCATATTCGACCCACATATTGGCATAAAAGAGTTGGATAATATCATCATCATACAAGACATAAGCATGTTCCCATAAATACATCCACCTCGCTTCCCGAAAAATCCTCTAATCGTAGGATACTCATTTGTAAATGAACTAAAACGACACATTTTAGTCCGAGCAATCGACTTTCCTCCCATTCCCGAGTCCTCATAATACCATTCCGCATATTTATGAATGAAATTAAGAACATTGTGGGAATTAGGGGCTTGAGTAACAAATGATTTTTACCTTTCGCCCAACGGCAATTTTGGAGCGAAATCGTTCGCGTAGCTCGGTAATTTGGGCCCGAGAGAGAATGGGATTTTGAACATCATCACCTTCTTGAGCCACGTTTCTTTGAGCGCTCGAATATCCCTTTGTTCGCTTCCTTTGCCGATTTCTTGACGAACCCTCTCCGCGCCTTCTACTTGGAGATGGGATTTGACAAGTGGAATTCTTTTGGGGGAGCCATATATGTAAGATTCTTGTGAAAATAAGACGATTAGCAACAAGAATTGTGAAAAATGATGAAGAATTGAAGATTTTGAAGAAAAGGGAAAAATCGTTGCTATAGGGTTTTAACAATTTGTCTGCGTCTGTTTAAAAAACGAAGACAGACATTTTAACCGAGGAAAAATAGCCAGGCGACCGGTCGAGGTGGTGGGCGCCGGTCGAGGTGCCGGGCGGCCGTCGCCCGCTTGAATCCCCCAGGTGATTTTTCTTTCTCCCGTGAGTTTTCCAAAATTCGATTTTTCACCCCAAAAGTTTTAAAACTTTGCAAAAATATAAGTTTGGACTAAATCCAACAAATATGGGTTTCGGAAGAACATATAACTGATAAAATCGAGACTAAACAAGTAGTGCCTTAAAAAGAAAATATTTGCAAGATCAATTAGGGGCACTTAAGGGGTCAAAATGAAATATCTTGAAAGATATGTGCATAAGCATAATATCGAGTTTAAAGAAAAATACGAGTAGACATACCTCGATGGTTTAAGAATCTTGATGACGTAATAGCCAATGAGTATGAAATATGTATCCTACACAATTCTCAGACAACATTTTCATAGAAAGTTCAAGTGTAGGCAAGTAATATGAGATATCAAAAAGAGCTTATGCTATAAGATTTCATAAGAGATAATAAGCCACATAAGTCTAATAAAATGCTCAAGAGTTTTAGAAAATCATGCAAGGTCTCTTTTAAAAAATTTGAAACTCATAAATATATAAGAGACCTATATTAAAAATAAATACTTGAAAATTCATTTTGCAATTAAGACACAATTAAAAGTATGCATAGATTTAAAAATAAAATGCATATACAAATGGGGAGATACGGTTTACCAATTACGCCGTTTCCATGGGTTGTGTCTTTCCCATTGTTGATGATGATATCTTCCCATTTGGAAGTCACTTTGTTGATGATGACTTCCTTGATTACTCCATTTCCAAGGTTTGTTACCTTCCCATGGTTGATGGTTTCTTCTTCTTTGAAAATCATCTTGTTGATGATGTCTTTGCCATTTCAAGGATTGTGTTCTTCCCATTTTTGATTATACGCTCTTCTTGGAAATTGGCTTTGTTGAGAGTAGTTTTCTCTTCTTTGATCAAATGAAACGTTCATTTGATGTTTTCTTGGTGGCATGAATTTTCTCCGATTTTTGCTTTGCCGGGTACCTAATAGCACATTGTTTTGTGGTACCCTCATGTGTTTGGGTCCTTTAAGATTAGCTTTGAGATTTTTAGGTCTCCAACAATATTTAGAGCTATTTCTAGCCCGACAAGAATTAGCCGTATGACCCTTTTTGCCACAATAAAAACAAGTAATAATTCTAGGAGCATAATGACCAATATGCATAGTGACTTGATCCTTTTTCATATGATTAACAACATTAGGCTTATGATCAAGTCCTTTATCACAACAATCAACAATATTGGTCATTCTATCGACACTCAAGTTGGATTTAGATAAATCATTTTTCAAGCAATTTATATCCTCAACAAGAGTACTATTTTCTTTCTCAAGGTTTCTAACCTTGTCAAGAGTGGTGGTGTGAGCACATGATAGTGATTCATAGGAAGTAAACAAACTATCCTTATCATTTTTCAAAACAATGAATTCCTTTTTCAATTTTTTGTACTTAACAAGCAAGCTTTGGAATTCATCTTGAAGATCATCAAAATCATTTTGCAAATCACTATAATCATTTTGAATAACAATGTCATAAGAAGTAGAGGGCTTAAGACATACCTCATTTTCTTCTTCAATGCCCATAAAGCAATGTTCAACTTCTTCATAGTTGGAAGTTGTAAGAGGCTTGTTCCTTAGATTTGACATTGTATCCCTTTGAGAAGTAGATGCTTTTATTTGACTCCTTTCATTTGCAAATACTCCATTGATGGCTTCTAATTTTTGCCATACTTCATGTGCCGACTTTATTCCTACAATATGTTCATATTCTAAATTAGTAAATGAGCAATACAAAATATTTAAAGCCTTACCGTTTAAGGAGATGATTTTCTTTTCTTCATCATTGAGCTTTTTGAAGCCTTTTGAGATGTATGGTGTATCTTTCGTCGGAATGGATTCTCCATTAATGACGGTCTTCCAAATGTCGAACCCGCAACCTTGTAGATAGCATTCCATTCTTTCTTTCCAAAAATTAAAATTCTTGGAATCAAATAGTGGTGGCTTGGTGGTGGAGTCCGGATAGATGAGCTTCGTTCGTAGCCGTCGATCGTTTCTCTTCACTCGCGATGTGAAACGAGCTTGCCAAAGAGTTTGGCTCGATACCACTTGTAAGTCAGCGGCACGATAATCTAGAGGGGGTGAATAGATTATCTCCATCTTTTCGATTTCGCCCTCTTTTTACAATCGAATGCTCAAACAAAATAATCAAAAGTGCGGAATGTAAACAACACACGTCGATTTAAAGAGGTTCAACCCACCTAGGGCCTAATCTCTACCACCCCAAAGTATATCAGGGATGGATTTGAAAAGAAAAAGAATTTTATTAATTACCAAAATTAATACAAATTCAACTTACAACACCAAGAAGAGCACCACACTCTTCTTCAACACCACCTTTGGAGATTACCACAATCTCCTTTGAAGATTACCACAATCTTCCTTCAACGGCACCTTGTGAAGATTACCACAATCTTCAATCTTGAAGAATACCAAATTCTTCAACACCTCAATAAGAAGATTACCACAATCTTCTTCACCTATCACCTAGATCATCCAAGTGTGTTCTTACCACAAGAACACTCACAAGGATATCTTGTGTTTGAATGATAAGTAAAAATCAAGATTACAACTCAATAATGAATAATACAATTTGTGTGCGAAGTGTAATCAAGAAAAGCCTAGACCTCAAAGATGTGAAAGGGATAAGCTAGGCAATTTTACAACAAGAATAATAACAATGAAAGACCAAGTGTTTGCTTGAAGTGTATCTTGTTGTGTTGTATCTCAATTGTTGTTTTAGTTGCTCCAAAACTTCCTCTATTTATAGGAGATGATTGATCAAGCATAGGCTCTCTTGGGGATTGAAAATCTACAAAAAATACAATTAAAATCAAGAATATAGTCATGTTAGAAATCAATCCCACAATTTAAGGAAATGTGTCTCATTGTCAAACGGTCATATTTTTGTTGTCAATAATACAGGCGACCGGCCGCACGAAATAAGAGAAAAAGAGAACACTTTGAAAATTACAACGGGGTGACCGGTCGACGTAGGCTTCGATGGGTCGACCACTGCTTTCTACCGTCCCCTAAAACGAAGGGGTTAAGTCTGTTTCAAAAATGAAACTTGCAGTGCGTCGGCCGTTGGCGGCCGGTCGGCCGACCGGCCGACGCCTTGAGCGGCCGGTCGACCGCTTGTTTTTCCTTCCGTCTCTCATTTTCTGTTTCTAAAAACATCTTCAGTGCACGGGTTGCCCTATAGAGGCGGGTCGACCACGAGGTAAATGTTGTCCAATTTTTGTCGAAAATAAAACCCAAGAAATACTACGAAAATTTAGTAAAAACATTTTAAACTAATCGAGAGTATTTAGACAACATTTAGGAACCTTGTTTAGGAGTGAAAAATCCATTGATATAAAATCATTAAAAGTGTTGTCAATTATTATCAAAAATAAACTTGAGGAAATCTTCCGGAAAATATTAAAACCATTTTAAATCATTTAGGAGTATTTGGACAACCTTTAAAATCATTGTTTTGGTGACAAAATAAAATCATCAAAATTAAGATAAAAACATGTATCAAACAAAAATGATTGCAAAAGACCCCTGAACTTGACTTTGTGTTGCAAATAACCCCTAAATTTCAATACATAACACTTTCCCCCTTCATTTTAACAGACAAACTTAGTACTTAGTAGTTAGTACTGATATTACAATTTTGCCCCCATAACACACTTAAGGAAAAAAAATGAAAAGGAAAAAAGACCACATGTAAAATTGTAAACCACAAAATCCTTTTCGTATTTCTCTTTGATTCATTTGATCTGATAAGCCTCTTGTGGAATTATTACACTTTTATTTATGGGGCGCCATTTGCACTCCTATTTTTATAAATCCACCTCTTTACTTCGTACTCTTACCCTATTTTACAAACTCACACTAATTATTTAATACAGTCTTTTATATTTTCCATTTTTGCCTTTCTAGCAAAAAAACTCAATTTTACACCCCTTTAACATACGCCCACCACCCAAAAGGTACGGTGGAAATGGTAATGGTACAACCTAGGGCTGAAGAGTTTTTTTTAAGAAAAAAATTCGTTATCTTGCTATTACGATAGTAGCATTAGGTGTGAAAATGTGTCATTTTTTTATAGATTGAAGGTTTTAACTTTTATGGGTTGGATTCGAAATGGTGGTGCAAATTTTGGGTTTTTTGTTTCAAATTAGTGCAGTTTTTCTCTACGTCGAATATGCACAATGGGTATTTTTTCCCAAAGGGAAGATAATTCCATTTTTGGCCAGTTATAGGAGAGGGGGGATTAAAACCCCCCGGACACCATAGTTTCTTTGTACCTAGCATCTAGATTTTATGTAAATTGGACGTTCATTTGATAATTTAATTTTTTTACCTAGTAATATAGTTTGATGTTACATTTAGTTCTAGTTAGAAAATTTCATGGTACCACCAATTATTTAAACTAGGAATCGAACAATGAGTAATGTGAATTAGGAATGCTTTATAAGTAAGCACTCAATAATGCTACATATATGAAATGAACTAAGCAAAACAATGCATGTAGCTCATAAATAGCACACAACACATGGACTATAATGGTTAAATAGAGGTGGTTTAAGGCCTAGGTAACACATGGGGGACCTCATGTGGTCCCAAGAGATAGCCCAAACATGTCAATTTGATTATGGCCTTTTCATTGTTGAGATTATATTGATCTAATTCCATTCCAGTGCATATTAGGTGGACTAAGAGCCCAAAAATGAGAGAAAACACCTTAACAAAAGTGTTTTAGTTCATGAGTAATGCATTTCTAGGAGGACATCTTGTAGTGAGTTGTATGTATATCATATTATATTTTCAGCATGTATGAGTTTCGTTTACTGGATATTATCTCACTTAATACATGCATTTAGGTGAGCTTGGGGTTGCATGAAATTTTTGGATTTACTTGGTTGATGAGGCTCCTACAAGTTACTGAGGATGGTGTACATGGATGACAACTTGTTGGGCCGATGGATTTTGCTTGTTTTGCATATATTCTAGTTTGGATGGGTATTGTATATTTAAAAACTCTTATATAAATTTATGTTAATAGTTTGGGGTACGAATTAGGTACTTGGCGATTAATGGGGGATTGTAAAAAAAGGTCCAGTCAAGGTTTTAAAAACCTTTTGAGGACCAACTTACTCAAAAATACCTTTGGAGGCCTCTTTTAATGTAAAATGTCCAAAACATCCTTTTATGTATTTGTAAAATCTCTCAAATACCCATACTATGTTATTACAATAATGTCCCCAGTCTTCAAAATTCACAAATCGTTGTTTTGTTTGGCTTCTATTCTTCCATTTCTATTCTTCTTCATCATCATCATCATCATCATCATCTTCTTCTTCTTCTTCTTCTTCTTCTTCTTCTTTATTGTACCTATAAACTTGTATTTCTTTCTTGTTCTCACTTTTATTTTTTTAATCTAGTTTGGTTGTAATTATATGAAGAATCAAGATCAAGAACCAACCCTATATTTGAACATTTTATATTAGTAAGATGTTCTTTTCACTTTTAAATGTTTATAATATTGTGTTTTAGATGTTCATTTCTGTTTATTTAACTATTTGAGTTAAATTTTTAAGTTCAAGTAGTTTGTTAAAAATCAAAATCTTGTATGTTGTAGTTGCGATTTGGAATTCGTTAAAACGACTATAATCGTTTAAATTGACTATAGTCATGTTACATTGCGACTACGATCATTTAAAATGGCGTAGTCGTGGTAAATACGTGTAACATATTATAATCATTTTAAGCGATTGTAGTCATTCGGATATTTAAAAGTGGTCATGGTACATTCTTGATTGATTATTTTCTTACTTTCTATTGCGGATATGGAGTCAACATGGATTGCTATATTTTATTTTGGAGATTTTATTAATAACGATGAAGGAAAATGGATATGGAAAGCGAAGTGGGGCGAGGAAATGGTGGATGGAATTCCAATATTTTCATCTACTTCATATCATGATTTGTATTGTGAAGTGTTAAACATTTGTAAAATTGATTCATCTTCACATGACATTGAGATGAGATTTCTTCTCCCGGAAGTGGACAATTTGTAGTTCTGATCAAGATTACTTGAGACAAACAAGTACAATGGTTGATGTCTCTCAACCAAAGAAATTCTCATTGTCCAATTTGTGTAACCCTTGTGAAAAAACTTCAAGTTGAGCATCCACAAAGAAGAACATATTGATCCATTTCATGATGTGGAAAATGATGGAGTGCATTGTGAATTGCAAAATGAAAGCATCAATTTGCATTGTGAAATGCAAGCAAATGATGACAATGAAGTATATCGATCGAGAATATTAATTGGGATGAGTTGGAGATAGCCCAAGACAACAATGTAGATGATATTATTGAAAAGCGATAACATTATTGTTTTTCGACTCATAGATCCGAGATCTTCAAAACAACGGAGAAGAAAATATTTTTACTAACAATCACCTTGCAAGTTCAACACCTTTAACATGTTTGATTCGAAGATGCGATTTAGTAGATCACCAAGTTTTCAACACGAAAAAGATCTTATGATGGAAGTCCACATGCTTGCAATGAAGTACAACTTTGAATTTAGAGTGAAGAAATCTAACAAGGAAGTTTATGCAATTGTTTGCAGAGGTGAAAATTGCAAATGGGGTTTTGCGGGCAACTAAATTCAAAAATTGTGGTTACTTTCAAGTTCGCAAATATGCACGTGAACATACTTGTCCCTGTGAGTATTCAGAAATGATCACAAGCGGCAAGATCGTGGGTTGTTGGAAGACATATATTTTCTAAGTTTCAAAACTCCAACATTGTATATAGACCTACAAACATTGTTAATGACATGCGTCAAGAGTTTGGGATTGACATGAGTTATCGGATGGCACATAAGTCACGAGAATGTGCTTTAGAATATTTAAGAGGTTCCCGAGGATAGTTATGCTAAACCGGGCTTATATTCCCATAATTTGGCTATAACTAATCCGGAACAATATTATATTTGGAGATTGATAGTGAGAACCGTTTCAAGTATTTTTGATCGGCTCTCGGACCTTGATTCGCGGATTCCACTCTTCAACACGAAAGGTAGTTGTAGTTGATGGAATATTTTTGACTGGAAAATATAAAGGTACACTGATTGTTGCTACTTGTCAAGATGCAAATATTCAGATTTATCCTCTTGCTTGGGGTATAGTTGATTCTGAGAATGATGCATCGTGGACTTGGTTTTTACGAAGTTGAAAGAAGTAACGAAGGATACCGAAGATCTTGTTATAATATATGACCGACATCGAAGTATTATCAATGGAGTTCAAGCTGTCTATCAAAATGCCCGTCATGGTCATTGCATCTATCATATACAAGGTAACTTAAGGACCATAACTCGAAAAACTGATATTATCATACTTTTCAAGAAAGCAGCAGAGGCATATACTTTAAAAGAGTTTGAAAATTATATGGGAGAAATTGAGAGAATTGATAGTAAAGCGTGGAATTATTTAGTCAACACACAGTTCCATACTTGGGCCAGGTCACACTTTGTGGGAAATCGTTATAATATAATGACATCAAACAATGTTGAGTCATTAAATTCGTTGTTTAAGAAAGATCGGCACAATCCAATACTTTCATTGATTGAGAGTATTAGGAAAAAGTTACAGAAATGGTTTTATGAGAGGCGTGCGAGTGCACAAAGCTGCACGAGTACACTAACGCCAATGATTGAAGAGAAATTGCGTAAGACTGTTGATAAAGCCAATAGACTTGTTGCCGACCCAATAGATCACTTCACGTATGATGTGAGGAATGGCACCAAGGATTTTGTTGTTAACTTGGATGAAAAAACGTGCACTTGTAGAAGATTCCAATTAGAACATTTACCGTGTGAGCATGCAGTGGCTACTGTGAAGAAAAGTGGTTATTCAATTTACTTGTTCGCATTCTCCATATTATCTTTGTTGAATATTCGAGAACGACTTACGATGATACTATTTATCCCGTGCCAAATGAAGTTGATTGGGAAATTCCTGAAAATTTTGGCTTCTCCAATGTGTTGCCTCCATTAGTACGACGACGATGCGGGCGTTCTAAAACAAAGAGAATTCTGTCTACTGGAGAGTTTTTTCAAAGACACAAATGCAGTAGATGTGGTGCCACTGGGCACAATCGATTAACATGTATAAGTCAGATGCCTTTAGCATGTTGAAGATCTTTAGACATAAAAAACTACTCGAGTCTTGTAAAACTACTCTTTTCGTTTTGATGGAACTATTACTTTTGATGGATCTGTTGGCATCACCTTTGTTGTGAATTTTTTTTTTGTGTTGGAACTTAATGGTTTCAAATGGAAGTTGTTGTAACTAAACTTGATTCGTGTTGATTTATCTACGATTTGCTATCGTTTTGGAAAAAAAGGAAAAAAATGACTCAAGTAGTTTTACAAAAAACGACTCATGTCTTGTAAAACGACAATAGTTGTTTTTGTGAATTTTTATTGCAAATTCATTTTATTCCTATAAATTTCTTGAAGAAATAGTTTGAATCAAACCAAACACAACTTAAAACATCATAAGTAATCAATAAACATAATGTAAGAAGGTTGTATATCACTGTAAAGATGTTCATCATTTTATTCACTGTAAGAAGGTTGATTTTTACCAGGATATTATTAGTAGACAAAGTTAAATATATAGTTAGATATGATCTAATTAAATAACATAAGTAATGAGTGAACATAATTACTTCATCTCGAAACCACCCTCCTGTATTCAACACATCGTTAAACCATGTTTTTGCATCTTCTAGATTGATATGACCCAATTTGTATGAGGCACTGAAAATAAAAATTATAAAAAAACAAATGAATAAGTAACATACAAAGATTATAACTCATTCTAAATTAGTAAAGCACCTAAATAAGCATTTTCTTACCCATCCTCTAAACTGGAGTACCATTTAAAGAAATGTTTTTTCTTAACCGGGTCAACATCTCGAAACAGATCAACCTTCGTGTTGTCAACATGTCTTCTCCACTTAGCCCCAGTCGTGTATGGAGAAGAAACTATAACTTTGAAGCTTTTTTAATTCTTTTATCTCTCATGAGAGCATCAGTTTGTTGATCACTTTTATCTAAAGTTCTCTTTTTGCGAGTGAAAACCTTAGTGTACATTTTTGTAGCATCTCCTACCTTAGTATTCGTCTCAATGTCCCCAACTATTGGCTCATCTCCAACCTCTCTCTCAATGTCCCGTACTATTGGCTCACCCCTAACCTCTCTCTCAATGTCCCTTACTATTGGCTCACGCCCAACCTCTCTCTCAATGTCCCCTACTACTGGCTCATCTCCAATCTCTCTCTCAATATCCGTCTCCCTCCCAACTTCCTCAACGTTATCATATTCGGTCCCAAATACTCCATGAACCCCAAATGAATGGTCTCTGTCGAGATGTTGGTTCGGTCTCATCCAATTCATTATAGTATCGACTTTCCTATTTAACATCTCCATATTAAGCAACAATTGTCTCAATATATCATCGTGGTTGCAAGTTTTGATTGTGTATGGAGATCTTCGACTCGTAGGAATAGAAGGCACCTAATAGAATAAGAAAACATATAGCTAACATCAATTCATCATACCAATAAAGATAAAAGAAATCATGTGAAAATATATAACCATACATCACTACATATATTCGGTGAAACTCTTTCCCCCTCTCTTTGCGGTGGATCTAGATCAGCATCTTGTTCTGCATCACCAACATTAGAATATCCTCCCTCATCATTGAGATAACCATCTAAAATTGGATCTTTTTTTCTAGTTCCATGAACAAATAAATTCACGTATTCTTGCTCGGTCTCATCGGGAAAGCGTCGATGAGCAATGGACTTTGAGCTGAATAATTGACAAAAAAATATTTTAGCAATACTCGAGGCAATGGACAAAAGTAATTATAACTATCAAAATTTACTCACTTTTGGATCATCTAAGAGTTTAGCGATTTCCTGAGAAGTAGGAGTCATTGTTGATCTCCAACGACACATTCTTGGTAACCCACTGATAGACAACCTAGCTTGATACATGCTTGCTAATTGAGGAATAGCCTCAAACGCCCACAACTAAAAGAAGATGTGTAAGTTATTTGAAAAAAATGAAAATTTAAATAAAAATAATATTTAAATTACAAGTTTTTATCATTTACCTGTATCGCTAGTGGAAATCCCCATAAAGAATAGCCTGACTTTCGAGCACTCGGCCGCCTAAGAAAAGCGTGTATTGTAAACTCGAAACATTTTCTGCCCCATGGATATCTATTGAATAACTCCAAATCATCAACTATATTTAATGTCTCAAATTCAATACTTGTTCTTATTTCCTTACATCTCAACACGGTTTCGTATATAAGCACCAAACCCAGTTTGTATTTCTCATCCATGTCTGTTGTCTCTTCTTCAAACGCCTCATCCAATTCTTTAGGTGTAACCTTATCGCATTCTGTGAAATACTTATTTGACAATCTATCACTTTCATTTATCTGACTTTGGTATTCCTTCTCATGAGCAGGTGTGATGAGCGTAAACTCGTAAAGAGAGAAGCGGACAACTTTTTTGTCCCCTAAACAAAACCACAACTCATCTTTGTTGACAGAAACAACTCTTCGTAATAACAAATTGTGAATTAGTTGGGCAGATATTTTTGAGTTTCTCAATTCGTACAATTTACCGAAACACGACTTCAAGAACATCTCCTTATGGACCTCATCTAAAGCATCGTATACTTTTTCCAAATATGACAAGTTAGAACGTGTTGTAACCCTTGCGTCACAACGATCATCAACATCGTATACGTAATCCATCCTACAAATAACACAAAATATTAAAATAGTTATATTTCTGATATAAAGAATGCCAAATCAGTGAAGATTTGGATTTCTGATTTTCTATCTTAAGTATTTTTCTAGTTTGATTCAAATAGCTTATTTGAGTAATTAAGTATATCTGAGTGTATCAACTATGAGATAGATGAATTCTGCCTGTATCAACTATGAGATAGATTAGTTCACTATTTTGAGCTAATCTTTTGCAACTAAGTTTTTGGCATGGCTTAAGGTTGTTTCAATTATAAACTTTTAATAATGAACAAACAAATTTTTAATAATGAATAGACAAGTAATTTTTTTTAACCACACAAATTTGCCATGTTGTTAATTTTTTTTCTTTTTTAACACCGTCCCTTCTCAGCTGTCATGAAAGCTTTTCTCAAATCCATGTCCCCAAAATTCTTCACACCTCAGATCATTAAATCCCAAACTTCAAATTATTTGAAAAACTAACCAGCAAAATAAAATCTTTAGTTTTGCCCTGTTTGGTTAAGTAAGATGTTTGATTCTTTGAGATTTAAACCCTACCCAAGCTATCTTCTTTTCTGGTATCCTCAACCTTTCCTCTAAAAATTCTGAATTTCTGTCAGGGGATTTCTATTTCTTTCTATTGGAATCCCAGGACTACTCTCCCTCAACTCTTCAAGGTCCATTTCGTTTTCTTTGTTTTTGTTCCCCTTGAATTCCTCATTCTCCTTATCCATCTCAAAAATTGAAAATGAAATTTAAAAGAAAAAACAGTAAAATGAAATTCCATATCAAAGTTTGCTTTCATTACCTTATAAATGCTGAGAACAAAGCTCGTGGAAAAAAGCAACGTAGCGGCGAAAGCTGGCCGGCGCCGGAGTTGAGAGCGGCAGAGCGGGCAGACGTGATTTTCTTCTTGAGTTGGATACTTAGGGTTTTGGAGAGTTTGGGTTTAATTTACAGATTTCAAATAAGTTGGAGAAAGGAGTTGAGGCTGGTGTTTTTTTGTTTTAGAGATGGGGGTAAATATGTAATAAGCAATATATTTCTTTTGTTTGTTTTTTTTTAATATTAAAAAGTGGTCAAGGGACCAAAAAAACATTGTTATGGGTCTGAGGTCTAAAAATAGCTATTTCCACGGTGGGGTGATCAATTGTATATACATTAGGGGTTAGCTCACCCTTTTTGGTTGTAGATATTGATTGTCCTTTCCCACTGTTACCAGGATAGTTCGTGCAGTATATTTTTGTCATTATTAAATGGTCATAAAATAAAACGGGTGGGTGTCACACGGGAGAGAATGATTGCCATTGACATTGATCATCACAATAGGGAAAATACTCGAGCGTTCATAGCGAAGAAAAATGTTCAATTCCAAGAACAATCAAAGGGGAAAGACCAAAAATAAAAATAAAAACGATAAAAAATAAATACAGCATAAACTAGAAGAATGATAATACTCCTATGCATCATTCAAGGTATGATAAGACACGGTACAAGAATATGACAGGTAATAATAGTCCATCAAATCATTTGAAAATTTAACCATTCCGACAGCAATTATTCAAAATCTAACATTGAAGAAGATATTCAATATTTATATATTACAAGAAATGTTTTCCAGGTATAGTTTGCAAATATGTAAAAGGGAAAACAAAAGGTAAAAAGGAAAAAGAAAATTTCTAGTTAACATGAGATTTTTATGCATTAAGGTCATAATACTTGTCCAGCACTTTTTCAGTATAATCTCCAAAAGATATTGATCCATTAGGCATGATGAACTGCAAGAAAATAACCAAGAACACACCACAAATAATATAAATAAATAGCATGTTTGTCGAGTGATAAACCAGAATCAGAATTTAGTGTTAAGAGTGAATTACATAAACATCACAACCCACTTGACATTTACACCAATTCTACAAATTACTTCTACGGAGGGGTATTTGACATTTATTTCTATTTTACGAATTTCAACTATTGAGTAGTGTATTTATAAAACAAACACAAATCTAATGGGGGTATTTGTATAAATACGGACGTATTTGTAATTTTAAAAGATTTTTTTTTTGTAATTAAAATAAACCTCGGGGTAATTCTTGAAATTTAGCCCTAGTGTTGAAATTTAACTCCGCCTGCATATAGACAGGGCAACCTGCCTATATATTGCCGGTCCAAAGCCCGGATAAAGGAGGAGGGCTGCGTTAGGTTGACAGCCAGCGTAAAAGTCTTGTCATTTCCTTATGGTATGGATCATATAAGACATCGTGATAAGTGCTAGGATGCTCCCCGTAAGGAGCGCGCCGCTTGATGTCCGATCATGCGGTGTCTTGCAAGGACCGCTACACCTCCATAAGGGCTTGGGTGTAGTGAAAAATACACAAGAGCCCTCACACACTAGTAAGAGGAACACAAATGATAACAAGAAAATTAGAAAGTATAGAATTGGCAGTTGGAACATAGGTACTTTGACAGGTAAAACTATAGAGCTAGTAGATATTATGAAAAGACGAAACATAGATATTATGTGTATCCAAGAGACTAATTGGGTAGGCGAGAAAGCTAAGACACTAGATACTATAGGTTATAAGCTTTGGTATAGTGGAAAGGATAGAACTAGAAATGAGGTGGGTATCATTGTAGATCCTCTCTTTATAGATCAAGTAGTAGGAGTAACTAGAAGAGGAGATAGAATCATAGCCCTTAAAATTGTAGTAGGTAACGAACTTATAAATATTGTTAGTGTATATGCACCTCAAGTAGGATTAGATGATGCTACTAAGGCTAAATTCTGGGAAGATTTAGAAACTCTAATGCAATCAATCTCTCAAAATAAAAAAGTCATCATATGTGGAGACTTAAATGGACATGTGGGGAAGGATAATGAAGATTATGAAAGGGTCCATGGAGGATATGGATTTAGCTCGCGTAACAATGAGGGTAGAACCTTCCTAGACTTTGCAGTTGCTTATGATTTCATTATAGGTAATACCTTCTTTAAAAAAAGAGACGAACATTTAATTACATTTAAAAGTGGTCACAACAAATCACAAATTGACTACTTCCAAAAAAAAAGCGATAGAAAAATATGCAAAGATTGCAAAGTAATACCTGGAGAAAGCCTCACCACCCAACATAGACTACTAGTTTTGGATATCAAACTTAGTAACATACACTTAAAGAGAAAGAAAATTAACATACCGAGAATTAAGTGGTGGAACTTAAAGAATAAAGAAAAAAGAGATAGTTTTGTCAAATCTCTAGTAGAAACCATTGATTGGAAAGTGGAAGACAAAGCCGATGATACATGGAACTATGTAACTACTCAAATGAAAAAGATCGCAAAAGAAATATTAGGGGTGTCAAATGGTAATAATGGAATAAAGAGTCATGGTGGTGGAATCAAGAAATCCAAGATAAGGTAAAGGAAAAACGAACTAGTTATAAAGTATTATATTCCTGTAAAAACGAAGAAAATCTTAAAAGATATAAAGACGCCAAAAAAAAATTAAGAAGAGCAATATATGAAGCAAAAACCAAGGCATATGAAGATTTCTATAAAAAACTAGATACTAATGAAGGAGAGAAAGATATTTATAAAATAGCAAAATTTAGAGAAAAACAAACAAAAGATCTAACCCAAATTAAATGCATAAAAGATGAGAACGATAATATTTTAGTGAAAGACGAGGACATAAAAGATCGATGGAAGAGGTATATCAATAATCTTTTCAACGAACCGAAGAGGAATGAAGTCACATTAGGGGAACTAGGCCAATCTGAACTGAATAGAAACCGTACCTTTTATCGTAGGATTCAACTTCATGAAAGAAAAAGACTAAACAAAATAAAAACGGCAAAAGCGGTTGGCACAGATGATATACCAATTGAAGCATGGAAATGTCAGGTGGAGTTGGTGCATGGCTTACTAAATTATTTAATGTTATCCTAAAAACTAAGAAAATGCCTAATGAATGGAGAAAAAGTATATTGATACATATATATAAAAACAAAGGGGATATACAAAATTGTGCAAATTACAAGGGGATTAAATTAATAAGTCATACAATGAAACTATGAGAAAGAGTATATTAGATAATCAATTTGGCTTCATGCCAAGAAGGTCCACAATTGAAGCTATACACTTAATTAGACGATTATGCGAACAATATAACGAGAGAAAACAAGATTTACATATGGTTTTTATTGACATTGAAAAGGCATATGATAGAGTCAATCGGGATATAATTTGGCGCGTATTGGAAAAAAGAGGAATAAAAATAGCTTACATAGATGCCATAAAAGATATGTATGATGATATAACAACATGTATCAGGACACCAACAGGAATATCTAGTGAATTCCCAAACACTATAAGTTTGCATAAGGGATCCGCTCTAAGACCTTACCGTTTTATCCTAATAATTGATGAAATCACAAAACACTTACAAAAATCCATCCCTGAATGTATGCTATTTGCGGACGATATAGTTTTAATTGATGAAACAAGGGAAGGAGTAAATGCAAAATTGGAAATTTGGAGAGAAGCACTCGAATCAAAAGGTTTTACTATAAGTAAGGCTAAAACAGAATACATGGAATGTCACTTTAGTAAAAACAACATGAACAATGAGACGAAGGTTAAAATTGATGGACATGAAGTGAGTATAACAAAGAGTTTTAAATACTTAGGATCTATAATTGAAGAGAACGGAGAAATCAATAAGGATGTCACACATAGGATCCAGGCGGGTTGGAATAAATGGAGGAGTGCATCTTCTATCCTTTGTGATCGTAAAATACCATTAAAATTGAAAGGAAAATTTTATAAAACGGCCATAAGGCCCGCAATGCTTTATGGAGCAGAATATCGGGCGACTAAATATGAACACGAACAAAAAATGAGGGTAGCATAAATGAGAATGTTAAGATGGATGTGCGGACACACTAAATTAGATAGAATAAAAAATGAACACATTAGAAACAAAGTGGGAGTAGCACCAATAGATGAGAAAATTAGAGAATACGATTAAGATGGTTTGGACATGTTTATAGGAGATCTTTAGATGCACCTGTGCGACGTTTAGAAGGCAAGTAATCACTCACACAAATCAAAAGAGTCAGAGGTAGGCCTAAAAAGACTTGGAAAGAAACTATTAAACAAGACATGTTATACCTAGAAATAAATGAAAATATGGCTTATGACCGTAAACGATGGCGGGATATGATCCGTATAGCCGACCCCACGTAGTGGGATTAAGGCTTAGTTTGTTGTTATTACTCAATTTTTGGTTCTCAATACTTCTCATTCATTTACCTCTCTCTCGTTATGTTAAAGTAACTTTCTGGTTTAAAAATACTAAATTGAGATGCATCCTCTCTCATGGAATCAGATACAATCATACAACATAAATGTTAATCACAAAGGTAGTTTTACAGTGAGAGGCTTAACTAGGAGAACGGAAAGATTGACACTTCTTTTCAACAATACAGTCTATACAGTCTTACTGTTAGCCGTGGTAAAAGGAACTCGAAGGACTCACCTCATGGATATTCACAGGCTCTGGAAAAATAAGCTTTTCATCCCTAAACATAAAAGCCATGGATAAAAAATATGCATCTTAGAAATAAATATGAGAAAACAGCTAAAAGCTGGAGCAAGAACTAAACAAATATCATAACTCATGATTTTGTCATATAATTCCATGCTGTCATATGAAATTAATATCCCAATTGGTCATTGATCCCAGTGGATTGAAAGCAAATTCATGAGGCTTATGTGTTTCAGTTTAAATTTTAATGATGAATTTAAATATTTTGATTCCCAGTAAGAAAAAAAATTAAAATTATTGGGTTAAAAACATAGCTTCATCAAAAGAAAAGGCCAGAGTTAAAATATAATATATATATATATATACTTTTTAATTCTATTAAAAAAATTACAAAGCGAATCGCCCTAGAAATAAGTTTTGGTAGAATACAAAAGAAAAATGTTTAATGCTGAACAATTTCACAATTTAGGATGCATAGCATAGATCATGTGAATTACTCTTATTCCAATGACTACTGACCAAATTTTCTGGCCTAGCCCCTGTTTTATGTAGATGTCCTGTAACTATAGATAATTGGCGGCACAAGGCGCTTAAGATTTCAGATGCCTGATTCTGTAATCACTCAGAATTATATGAACAACAAGAATTATATGACTGCAATGAACTAATCAACACACACCATATTCAATTCACACTATAATCAAGATTAAGAAAAAAATTGATCTAATACCTTTTAACATAAATGTACATAGGAAATGGTCATATATAACGAATAATTTGAGAATGATCCTAATAATCCCTCCTAATAGAAATTACAAATTCCAAATGAAGAACTTTTAAAAAACTCAGCTCAACTTTTCTCGTCTTTCATGGTTTGATTTTAGGGATAATTACAAAAAATACCCCTGAGGTTTGATCTAATTACAAAAAAATCTAGCTAACTTTAAAACTTACAAAAAGTACCCCTGAGGTTTGAAATATATTTCAAAATCCCCCTTCATATTTGTAAAATCATTGCACATTACCCCCTAATTTTAACACTAAATCAAACCTCAGGGATGCTTTTTGTAAGTTTTAAAGTTAGCTGGGTTTTTTTGTAATTAGGTCAAACCTCAGGAGTACTTTTTGTAATTATCCCTTGATTTTATAAGTAGATAAAGAATAAAAGAACAAAAAATGATAGCTCCATTGTACAGAGTGAGCTTTAAAAAGCTTAACCCCTTTGTATTTCCTCCTTTCCGTGAAATTGGAGAATGGAGAAGTTTGACTTAGATAGAACTTAGAGAAGCTGCATGTCGTGCTTGCTGCTTTTACTATGAATTCCTAAAGGATTGTGTCTAGATCATGACTGCATATTCGTGTATTATTAAATGGCTCAAAATAAGGCTCGACAACAAAGTTCAACAGCAAAAATACAGAGAGAACCTACAGCGAACTAAAGACCTAGACAAGATTATAAGTTTCAACAGCTAGATATATAGAAAGATTCGTGAATCGCCATACCAGTCGGGCTGCATAAATAATGCAAATGTAGAACGTTCAACACCATATCCGGCCTCCCCTTTTGGTGCCTAAATGTTAAGAAACACAAACAAGAATACAAGAAAGGAAATCTAGAAAATTTAGAATCCAAGGAAAATAATTATTCGATGAGCCATAATATGTGGAATTGGGAATGAAATAAGATATAACAAGAAAATCTGCAGTAGAAGAGCTTTGTCTGTATGTTCAGTGCATGAGCATCAGGATTGTTATTCTTTCTTATATGGGTGAGTAAATCTTTAAACTTGCAACCATATGCATGTAATCATGATTGGTCAAATAACACTATGCATTTCGATTTTATAATGAAAAAAACATTGGTTAACTTTTCCTAGAAACTATTGACAAACATGTTCTCTTCTTAGTGCACAAGAATTAAATTACTGCACCAACTAAAGATCACCAGTATGTTTCCAAAGACTTTCCAGAAAAGATTCCAAGAGTTCCATACTTTCCAGTTTCAAGATAAACCTTTGAACGATGTTTAACACATAAAAAGGCAAAAAGAAAAGCTTTTGTAGTACCAAAAACAAAAAATTGAAATAGACTGCATCTGACAGGTGCGGATCCTAAAACGCAATATATGAGGCTTTGAGCTTGTTTATTTATAAAATAATTTACATATTTGAAACAATATAACACCAACTGCCATGTGAAGCATCAATGGTAAATAAATACTCATTCCATGATTCAATGGCCAATAAGTTTTTTTAACATTGTTTCTCTTGTCTGACAGTTTAAAATCTATATTTAAAAGTTAATCATGTATGCTTAGTACTTTGATGAAATGACTGGAAAGAACTGATAGCAACCAATGCATGTTGTCTCTACATTCAAATCCTGAAATATGACCACTAAATAAAAAAATGCAATTTAAAAAATTAATAAAATTGAAGACCATATAAGACCTAACTAAACCACCAGCATAACTTGCCTAATATGACAAATATAATGTGGATTCATACAAAATAAGAGATTAAATAACCAAAATACCTGGACGCAATGTGGTGTTGCACATAGCTGACCCCTTGACAAAATCTCCGTTGTTTCACCTATTTGATATGCTATTTCATCCTCCCCATACACTACCTATATCAATAGAAGTAATGAAAATGAATGAGCTAAATATTATACCCTAATACAAGATATATGACCAATATTATGCATTGGCAAATAGCAAATTACTGTAACTACATATTGATAATGATTTGCACAACAGAGTTTCTCTAAATACAAATTGATCAACATCTTTCTTATTGTAATCAAGTGACTTACCTCCAAGTAGTGGCATACTTAAATTGACACAACTTGACATTTTAGCATTTCAATTAAAACAAGAGATTTTGATTCTTTGTTTCTTTTTCATATAGGCCGTAAATGTATTTCTCCACCAGGGACCACCACTTTTTGAAACATTAATTACCTGAATATGTAGATTTCTTGCATTTCAAATGAGAGAACAATTGAAATAAAGAGGAATAGATGGAGGGTTGGGGGTTGCGCAAATGGTGGGGACAATTGTGCTGGTCTACTCGAGATTCTTGAACTTTTGATGGAATTGTGTTTCACCACTCATTTCCCGTACACATTGCACTAGATTATTTAACTTAATTCTAAGAACTATAGTACCTAGAGTGCAAACATGAATACTCATATATATGGCCAGATTTTATGGTTAATTTCAGAACATCCTCGTGTTTCAGCAGTGTGTATTAGTTTGCAAGTTTAAACAATATATAAGCCAGGCATTGGCTTCCATTTGATAAATACAATTTTGTTAGTCTTTCCACAGAAATCTACAGTTGTTTTGTCCCCTTTAATCAAGATTTGCAAGGTATTACAACTTTTGTCTCGAAAGGGACACAGAAACTCTTTTTCATTCCCATTTCAATTACACTAAACATAGATTCACCTCCATTCATCAACACTTGAAAGCATTGCAGTGTTTGTCTAAAACAAGACGGCACTTGAAAGTATTGCAGCGTTTGTCCAAAACAAAACACAAAAATATATAAGTCAAGCAAGTCCTTGAATAAATAAAATATAATTGCAATATAGAAATTTTAATATATCACATTAATTAATTTTAATATAATTGATTTTAATAATCCTGTAACATAATCAGGTATATCACATTAATTTCATTCAAACCTCAGAACTTGCAGTAAATTCATAACTTTTTGTAATGAGATTTGCATATTTTAGTTTCATGGAGGCAAAACCACCATAATTTGAACCAGAACAGCTAGAAATTATCCCATGGAAGTAAAGAGGAGATCGCGCACTAAATGAGAGCTATAAATGCTACCAGCTCAAAAAATGCTTTACTTTATTTGACCATAGACTACAACTTGGAAATTGAACATCTAACCCATGATACTCTTCAATCAGGTTCTTCCTTCATTACATTTTTTCTTCCCTTGTTTAATCTTCTAAACTTCTTGTGAGATTTACATTTTAAAAATTATTCAATAGATTCAGTTAAACAATAAGTGTAAGTATCAACTTATTAGCACGCAAAACATTAGGAAACATTTTACATTGCTACATTCATGGACAGAAGGATATGTACCTTGACTATTTGACCTGAACGTGTTTTCACATAAAGGCCGGCAGCAGTGTCGGGACAAGAAATTTCCACGCCATCTCTCGTAAAAATGCCACAAGTAAGGCCTACATGTTAGATTCAAGCATCAATAACCACAAGACAGAGAGAAGACAGCAATAAAAGAAAAATGTTTGAAGGAATACTTGTTTTCTAGTGACCATAAGACTTAGTATGTCTGCCATACTAGAGAATAGAGAAATGCATTAAACGTATACCACGAACCTATACACTTTTTGCATTGGAAGGAGTACATGTATACCATGATCATATATTCTGCATATGCTATTATGAAACAACAAGTTCTGATTATTGCTATAATTTCCTAAGACGTGTCGAAGTTTAGCATCCATTTTGCTAATTTGGATAAGTGCATAATTCAACTCATTTTTCAACACTCTCAATAGCTCAAATTAAGCTATTTTATTTTGACTTATCTTTTGATATATGTTGTTATATACACATTAGATACAAATATTACATCATTATATAGAATACAACGACTCGTATCTATGATCAACCTCAAAAATCACATAAAATTAAACGCTATTCAGACAATCCTCTCAACACCCATTCAAACAAACTCCCATAGATAACCTATCAACCACCAACATATGAAACACCATAAAAATCATCCTTGAAACACAAAATAAGTTGAAATTGAAGCCAAGAAGCTTTCGGATTGAGAAATTGAATGAAGAATTGAAGAACCCATGATCCAGTTGTAACTTTCTTTATTAATTTCATTTAGATTTTGGCTAACATTAAAAAATATTGACAACCCAGGATGTTGATGAACTCATTTTGTTTTGTTTAGTTCAACGTAAGCCAAACTTGATGAGAATCTGTGGACGTATGGACAGCACCGTTTTTAAATACAAGTTCTTGGAGTTCTTGAAGACTATGTTATGAAGTTTCTTGTATTTTGCTATCTTAGATTAGGTTTATTTTCGTTGTTTTGAGTGTTTGATTTCATTGTTTTGAGTGTTTAGTAGGCCAAATGTTATTGTTTTTACAAACGAATTATTGATATGTACTTGCCAACAAAGAAATCCTATTGAAGTAGATGTTCGACGTGCTATCAACTTTAGAGAAGGAATGCTCAGAAATTTAAGAAAACATAGACCTTCCAAGGGATAATATATACATTTATATAAAGAATTGCAATTAATTTCCTCTAAACATCTTCATCAAACATAGTCTAATTGAAATATGATTAAACAATTTAAACCAAATCAAACTATTGCACAATCGATCTTGCAATGGGAAACGGGATACGTTGTAGCAACATATGCTACCATCAAAATAAATTTTACCATGTAAGCTTTACTTTATTCAAGATCTTAAAGTTGTTGTAATGTCATAAAATAACTTGCTTCTGGTAATCTTTAACTTACACGAGGGCAATCAGCTGTGTGGTCAACAAGAAAAAGGAAAGAAAGTAAGAAACTATTCTCCGAACTTCTAGTGATTGAACATAACTTTGTGTGTCAGATATAAGTTAGAATCTAAAGACATTTTGCTAGTAGAGTAACGAGGATACTGAGAAACAAATTTAACACTTTTCCTTTAGCCAAGTTCAGATCATTTTTGCTTTTACCATAATGCTTTTATATCTAGCAAGCATATGGGCTCTCTGATCAGATAAGCATACCTATGATTCAAGATCTAAAATTTGCTAACCTGTGAGAGAACCATGATCAGTATGCCATCCGCACCATGATGACATAGACTCACCATCATCAGTAGAAGCACTGCAAAGAAAGTCATATATCAATGATCATCTCGATTATGGGGAACAGCAAACTAAATTTTGTTTTTCTTTTTGCAAATTACACTATTCCTTCCAAGAAGATCATGCTAAAGACATTTGTTCAGCACTGGGAATGAAAAAGGCTAGGAAAAATAATATATAGATTGACGAAAAATATATTAATACATGTACACTTTGGAGTATCGAAGTGGACACTGGAGTCCAAATTTTGATCCCCTTTCTTTATTTTTTTTTTGGTATGTGACATATAACTTGCCAAAAGTATTGATGTTTTATAAGAAAATCACCTTGTTCAGATGATGCCACACTAGGAAGAGTGTGGATAAGAAGTGTAGAAAATATGCTGAGAACTTTATGATCCTTCATTAAATGAGATTACATATTTATACAAGATATGTTGGAGACACATACCTAAAAGCCTCCCACTTATTCCCTAAAGTACTCCCTAAATTACTCCACTATGTTCCCTAAAATACTTATTCTATTTATTATATACAATAGCTTTAACACTCCCCCTCAAGTTGGAGCATACACATTGATCACGCCCAACTTGTTACAAAGATAATCAACCCGAAGCCCATTAAGAGCTTTTGTGAAGATATCCCCCAATTGTTCTCCAGTTTTCACGTATCCTGTAGAAATCAAGCCTTCCTGAATCGTTTCTCGAATGAAGTGACAATCAATCTCAATATGCTTTGTTCGTTCATGAAAGACTGGATTGGACGCGATGTGAAGTGCAGCTTGGTTATCACACCATAGTTTAGCCGGTACAGAAACTTTAAAACCTACTTCAGTGAGGAGTTGATATATCCATATTATTTCACATACAGACTTAGCCATAGCCCTATATTCTGATTCTGCACTCGATCGTGAGACCATATTTTGTTTCTTGCTTTTCCATGAAATTAGATTTCCTCCAACAAATATGCAATAACCTGAAGTAGATCTTCGATCTTCCTTGGATCCTGCCCAGTCAGCATCTGAAAAACCTTCAATCCGAGTATGCCCATAATTGCTATATAGAATTCCTCGTCCAGGTGCTCCTTTCAAATAACACAAAATTTGTTCAACAACTTTCCAGTGATCAATTGTTGGAGAGGACATATATTGACTTACCGTGCTAACTGAATATGCAATATCTGGACGAGTAAGAGTTAGATAATTCAATTTCCCAACCAATCTTCTGTATCTTTCCGGATCCGTAAATAACTCACCATCTTTCGTAAGTTGTAAATTAGGAACCATAGGAGTCCTGCATGGTTTAGCCCCTAATTTTCCTGTTTCAGATAATAAATCAAACACATATTTCCTTTGAGATAAGAATATCCCCTTCTTACCTCGCAGCACCTCGACGCCCAAGAAATATTTTAGTGCCCCTAAATCTTTTGTATGAAACTGGGTATGAAGAAACACTTTGAGAGACGAGATACCCGTGTTGTCACTTCCGGTAATGACAATATCAACATAAACAACTAATAGAATGATACCGGCTGTAGACTGTTTGTAGAAAACTGAATGATCTAATTTACTTTTTTTCATCCCAAAATGCTCAATAGCTCGACTAAACTTACCAAACCATGCTCGAGGACTCTGTTTCAAACCATATAAAGACTTACGAAGACGACAAACTTTCCCAAACTCCCCTAAGCAACAAAACCAGGTGGTTGCTCCAAGTAAACTTCCTCCTGAAGGTCACTATGAAGAAATGCATTGGTGATGTCTAGCTGATGTAAAGGCCAAGAATATGTGGCTGCCAGAGAAATGAACAACCGGACAGATGTGAGCTTAGCAACAGGTGAAAAAGTGTCAGAATAATCAACTCCATATGTCTGAGCGTATCTTTTAGCAACAAGTCGTGCTTTCAATCGAGCACTTGATTCCATCAGGATGTGTTTTAATAGCAAAAACCCACTTACAACCAATAAGCCGCTTTCTCGTCAGGTAAGTCAACTAAGTCCCAAGTACCATTCGTTTAAAGCATTCATCTCCTCAATCATACTTTATGCCAACCCGGATGGGATAAAGCTTCATGAACATTTTTCGGGATAGAGAGAATCAAGAGATGTAATAAAAGAACACGAGGATGGTGATAAATGATTATATGAGACAAAAGAATATATGGGATAAGTACATTGTCGTTTACCTTTACGCAATGAATAGGAAGATCATCACTGATCCTGGATCCAGGACGATGACGGAAGAGATGGCACAGACAAGGCTGGGGAGCATGTAGGGAAGATGGGTTACGTCGAGTGTAAACTTGTGTTATGGGAGGTTTAGCAGAATCCCAGGAAATGTCGATCCGGAGGATGTTATAGTGTAGATTAGAACATCATCGACGCCCCCTAATCAAAGGACCTGTTGAGGGTGCAAAAGGAGTTTGTTCAAAAAAAGTGACATCAGCTGACACAAGATATTTGTTAAGATTGGGACAATAACACCAATAACCTTTTTGCACACGTGAATATCCAAGGAAAATACATTTCTGATTTGGGATCAAGTTTCGTAGAACGTGAGGTCTAACATCCCGAACAAAACAAGTACAACCAAATATTCGTGGCTCAACAGAAATAATGATTTCTGGGAAAGAGAACTCGAAAAGGAACGTCACGACAAAACAGAGGAGAGCATACGATTAATTAAAAAACACGCAGTGGAGATGGCATCAGCCCAAAAATGTTTAGAACGTTCATTTGAAAGAGTAAAGCTCGGCGGTTTCGTGATGATGTCTATTTTTTTCGCTCAAAGAACACCATTTTGTGATGGCGTATCTACACAAAGAAGTTTGGTGAATAATGTCATTTTGTACCATATATAGTTGAAAGGATTCGACAAGTATTCTTTAGAAGATTATCACGCGCAAAATTTGGACAGAGGTATGGAATTGAGTTCGGATTTCAGCACAAAAGGTAGTAAAGTGATTAAACAACTCAGAACGATTTTTCATAAAAAATAACCACGTCATTCGAGAATAATCATAACAAACGTGACAAAATACTTAAAACCAAGTTTAGACACTACAGGACAAGGACCCCAAACATCAGAATGAACTAACGCAAACGGAGCAGAAGCTCGTTTATTGACGCGAGGATTAAAACTTGAACGATGGTGTTTAGCAAACTGACACGACTCACAATTGAATGCAGATATACTAGAAAACTGAGGACAAAGTTTCTTCAGCGTAGAGAATGAGGGATGCCCTAGCCGACAATGTTTTGTAAAGGGTGTCACATCGCCAGAACAAGCAAGAGATTTGGGAATGTGTGTATTAAGGATGTAGAGGCCCCCAGATTCATGTCCTTTACCAATAATCTTCTTCGTCATAAGATCCTGAAACAAGCAAAAATCAGGAAAGAATGAGACACAACAATTAAGGGAGCGGGTAAGCTTACTAACAGAAACCAAATTAGAGGATAAGTGCGGTAAATTTAAAACAGATTGTAGAGGTAGGAGGGAGGTGTGGGGATAATGGTGCAGATCCCAAAACATGAGATGTGGAGCCATCTACTAATGTAACGGATGAAACAGGGTATTAGATTGAAAGGAAGTAAAGAGATCGGAATTACTGTCATGTGATCGGTTGCACTGCACTTAATCAATGACCCACTTGGAAGATGAGGAAAGAAGACATGTTTGAGGTTTACCGAATCGGATGGTGATTGATTGGCGGATGAAGACTTGAGAGATTCTTGGTATTGTGAGAACTTAAAGATAATCATTAGCAGTAAATCAAAACAGAATCGGAGGAGCATTAGTCAAGCGATATGTGAGGAATGGCTAAATCGATTCTTTCATTTGTAATTTTGGACACTCCTTCTTAAAGTGTCCGGGTTCGTGACAATAGCGGCATATAATGTGGCTTAAATCCGATCCCGAGCCCCGACATTTTGAGGAAAGTTGCGTCCTTGATTGCCATTTTTGTATATCGGCTTTTTTGAATCAGAAGTGTGGCCGATAAAAACACTAGGAGTCGAAATAGGTGTTGAATTTTCAGTGCGGAGGATTCTGCTAAAAACATCTTAAAGTGATGATATCTCGGTGGAAATTTAATTTGAGATTTCGATCTCGAATTCGTAAGGTAAACCGCGGAAAACTCATAACGGCCATCTTTTCGCGTTGAGCCGTCGCTCTTTGACATCGATTAAATGGAAGTAACAAATTAAGTTCTTATGAGTTTTTTTAAAATCCATAAAGTAATCGAAGAGATTTTTCACATTTTACGCTTTCGATAAAAAGCTTGACGGACATCATACATACGTTTGATATTTCCTCCCCGAGTACACAAATGCCAAATAATCCATTAATTCTTTCACAAATTCACAATGATTTATCATACCAACAACGCCATTTGCCAATAAATTACGAATTTGTAAAAATAAACGAGCAACGTCGCGAGCAAGAGTCCTTTGAATCACCAAGAGGTGGGTCCTCGATTAAATGTTTATCCATAAAAATACTACGCAAAATAGTCGAATAGGGTTTTACTCGATCTAAATAATTCGACCTATGAGTTTATGATCCGTTATTTTAGACATGACGGGAATCAAATCACCGAAGTAACTCTGATTTTTTTTCATCCATATTTATCGAATACCAATCGACTAACAGTCCCAAAATTCAACAAAAGAAGAACAGACCAAAAGGCTGAATTTTAACAAGAGTCAAACCTGGTCAAATCGATCCAACACGGAGAAATGTTGGCCGGAAGCGGACACCAGGCGCACTAATAAAACAAAGTGCACCAGGCTGATAAGTGCTAAGTAATAACACACCAGGAGTCCAAGAGAAAATGGGCAAAGAGGTACAGACAGCCGACGGACAGGAGAAATTTTGACAGAAACGTCAGCGGCGCGTGTGAATAGTACGCGCCGGCGTTGAACACCAAACTCCGGGAAACCACGGGACGGAAGGAGGCGCAGCTGAAGGTAATGGTTGTGAAGTAGGACGACGGCGCGTGGAGACAGGCAGAAAAAATGTTTCCTGCGCGTGTGGCGTACACGCGCCGGTGGTGGCAGCCGGACTCCGGGTTCTGGGATAAATGAGGAGGGCGCACGTGGTGGTGGTGGCGGTGAGGTAAATGGTGGCGGGAAAAAAAAATTCAAAGGCTGAACCCTAGCTGAAAAAAAAAATTATTCAAACTCTGAAACCCCTGACCCAGCTTGATACCATGTAGAAAATATGCTGAGAACTTTATGATCCTTCATTAAATGAGATTACATATTTATACAAGGTATGTTGGAGACACATACCTAAAAGCCTCCCACTTATTCCCTAAAGTACTCCCTAAATTACTCCACTATGTTCCCTAAAATACTTATTCTATTTATTATATACAATAGCTTTAACAAGAAGTATGTAAACTATAGAGAGTAATCAAACAATTTCAATTTTTTCACATATAAACATCATCATAAATTGGACATCCAACATGTCTTCCATATACTTACTATCATTGTTGATTTTGCACAATATTTAATTTAGTTTACCTATATGAATTTTGTAGCGAACACATCGAGTCCCCCAAAATAATTAGTACTTGTTACAGTAAAGAACCCCATTATGATGCGTAAACCAACTTGCCTTAAGACTTTATAAACAAATAAAAGGATGGCGAACGGATGGGACACATATGGATTGATATTGATGGGTCATAATTGTGGGGAGGGGGTGAACAAAATAAAACTTATAATACAACTAACAATTTTTAAGCAAACACAAAGTCCAAAGACTGCAAAAACAATTAGCATTTTTCCTACAACATACCACTAACATTTTTTAAGAATGTTGGTAAATTAGGAATAAGTAGCTGCGTAAATTAAGGGTAGATAGTTGTTACTTTTAGTTTCCTAATTTGTTGTGGTTCTCCTTGATTTGAGGAGAAAGTTAGAGAAAATAAGGGGTTTAGCTTTCTATTTATTTTGGCTGCTTGTAACAGAGAATGAGAAGGAATACAAATTTTCTCTTTAGTTTCTTTCACGGTACCAGAGCCACGGCTTTCAATCCATAAAAAGCTGGAGTCTCAGATGAATTGCCGACAAGAGATGACCGCCGAAGATTAATACCTCTATGCTAAAGCTAATCAAGGCGCGATTTTAGTGCGGTGCGGAGGAGCCATCATAGACACCATGTGTTGCAAGCAAACATAACCGAATCAGGGCATGAAACTCCTTCTGGATCGCAACCATTTAAAAAGGAACACATAGAGCAAATCTATAAAATTCGTCGGCCCCAAAACCTTGTAAATTCAAACCCTTCTTGTTCTTTTACTCAAAAGGCTATCACCTACTATCATTGTGTATTAGAGTCGATTCTAATATGTCTTGGATAACCGATTCGGGGGAAACATATCACATGACTAGATCTTCTAAATAATTTTCTTCGTATAATCCATGAGCAGACATCCAAGAGAAAAAATAGAAGATGGTACTTTCTCGCCTATAGCCAAGAACAGATCAATTGTTATTTCCCCAGATTTTGTACTCCATAATGTTCATGTCCTTGAGCTGTCTTGTAATCTATTTTCAAACAGTAAATTAACTCTTGATCAAAATTGTCAAGCTAAGTTTTCTTCCTCGGATTGTCAGTTTTAGGACGTAACCACGAGGAGTATGATTGGCAATGTTAAGCAAGTTGGAGGCCTTTATTTCTTTAAAGATGGATATGACTCAAGTAGGCAATCCAAGAGGACTTGTCGCAAGTGTATTTCTATTTTTAATGAGAATGAAATTTGTTATGGCATTTTAGATTAAGAAATCCGAGTTTTCAATATATGAGATATTTGTTTCCAAAGCTTTTCTGAATGGATTTAAAATCCATCTTTATTTCATTGTTAAATTTGTGAAATTGCAAATCATCACAGAACTTCTTTTTCTCCCCATCTGTACAAGGCCTCAAAGCCATTCACAGTCATTCATAGGGATGTATGGAAGCCTTCACGTGTTAAAACAACATCGGGAAGATAATGGTTTATAACCTTTATTGCTGACCATACTTGAATTACTTAGGGTATTTTTATTTTTACTTCATGAAAAATTTGAAACAACACTGCATACATTCAGAAATTTCTATATATAACACAAACACAATTTCAAAAAAGATTCAGATTTTCAGGAACGATAACAACAAAGAGTGTTTTAACAAGATTTTAGGGAATTTTTTGGTTGAAAGGTATAGTCCATCAAAGTTGCAATGACACTCCCGGACAAAATGAAATCGCAAAGAGGAAGAACAAACATCAGTAAGAAGTTACTGGTCCTTAATGTTTTAAACTAAAGTACCAAAATATTTGTGGGGTGAAGCTATTTACAACTGCTTATTTAATAAATAGGATGTTTCAAAAGTTTTGAAGTTTCAAACCCATCAAGCTTCTTTAAGAAGCGCTTTCCTTCCTCTAGGCTCACAAATGACCCATCTCTTAAAGTGTTTTGAAGTGTTGCTTTTGTTCATGTTCATGATAGCTATTTTTTCAAACCAAAAAGGTTACAAATGTTTTGATTCAATGAGATTTTGCTTTATCTACATAGATGTCACCTTCTTTGACAATAAACTTTTTTTACAATCTACTTGTCTTCTGGGAGAGACAACTAATGAAGATTCGAATTTTATCTGGTTGCTTAATGATTATCACCTGATTATTTGTTGGTAAAAACGTTCAAAGTCACAAGGGAACTAGTGAATTTAAAACAAAATCAACAAAAACCTAAGAAATATGAGATTATGAACAATGCTGAGAAAGATATGATTGTAATTCACAACTCCATTGAAAATGTCTCAAGTAATGATAATCTGGATCAAATATCTATGCCATGACTGGATGAAACTCAAAAAGGAGAAGAAATGTGTGTGAGGCAAGGTCGTATTCTAAATAAAGGGAAAGTCTATGTGAGGAAATATCCAGAACGAGAAAAGAGAACCAGCATGGTCCAGAATCTGAACAAGGATAAATCAAGAGTTGGAAAACCAATCAAGTAAATAGTAGTCCAAGTTTAGTCCTGTTAAATCAATTCCTAGTCCGAATTCCACAATATAGTCAAAAAATATTCAAGATACCATGGTTGGACTAGAACATCATAGTGCTAACCTCCAATCTCTAATCAAATCTGAAACAAACAAATGATTAAACTTTTTATGCCCTACTACCCATGAAGCTAACCTAAACTTAATTTTATCGCAACACTCTGTAATTGACACTTCACTGTCGTTAAGAATTCTATTATTTCTCTACAATCATACAGACCAACATATGATAGGGACAATTACTCTCCATAAAGTCCTTCCTTTGCTCCCAGAAAGCCATCCTAAATCAGTCACAAAAAGATCCAAGCCCGAATGAGGAGTCACCCAAACAAGACCAAGCTCAGTTAACACTTTGGACCATAACTGCCTCACAAATGAACAATGTAAGAAAATGTGCTCTTGAATCTCTGATTCTTGCCTGCACACAACACACCAATCCGGATAAAGAAGAATACGCGGGTTTCTTTTTTGTACTCTCGGCATTAGTTGTTTCTTATTGGTGCAAATTTTTTTTTGAAACAACTCAATTCATGCTACGTCCGCATTAGTTAATGGCATTTTCAACCGACTGAGATATTAATGTTTAATGACAAGTTTTACTAGCAGCAAAAGATGGACAAAATAACAAACACGAGAAAATCTTCAAGTTTGCAGCTAAGGGAGAGATCGCGATAACAGTAGTGGGCACTGTTCATACATACAGAGAAATAATTAAATCATAATTGGATGCACATATTACGCCTCAAAGAATGCATGGTGATACAAGTTGAAAGGAAAGCATAGTACCATTGATGGGTAGGAAAGTAATAAAGGAGACGGCCTTTGTGACATCGAGATCGAAGAAGTATTTGTTGGAGACTTCCATTCTCATGCATTTTGAACCCATTTGAGGCTACACAAATCCAAATGAAGAAACAATAAATCGGTATGATAAATCCAGAGCTCAAACTACTGTATCAAATCAAAAGGCCAAAAGGCATGCTTTTGGGAAGTCATGCACAAAGGAGGGTAACTTACCAATAAGAAGCTTATGTTAGATTACCATTTCACACATATTTGATTTCTTTACAATTACGAGATAAACAGTTGAATGCTTACTTAAATGATAAATCAGAGTAAGTCTATCTGGCACCGAATCTGGAGACAGACGCAAATATGAGCAGTTGCAATTTCATCTCACAACTAAGGATGCATATAGAGTTTTTATTTCTTTTGACAAGGGTGCTTGATTACAATTATCTCCTTACTCCTTAGGTGAGAAAATTTAATTTATACTCTCGCCTGCATTTTTTTATAAGAACATAGATGCCAATGCTAGATCATTAAGCTAGCAATAGATATGTGGTGTATGGTACATGCATACATACATGAAGAGATGCAAAATTTGAGCTAGAGTTCCTGATGCCCCTCTACTTTAGTTTCAAGGGTAACAGACTGGAATTAATTGAGTAAACTTTTAAATACATCATGCGGCAGCCTGTAGACAGCCCAGATCACCCATTACAACATTGCTGGGACAACATACTGGATGGTCTCGAATAACAGCGGGGAATTCATTTGAAAAATAGCAAATGAAACTAAATCCTCAGACAAAGAGCTTACCGTAGTGGTCACAGTGATATGCCAAGAGTAACCCAACATCCAGAATCAACTTTCCAAGAGCTTTAAAAGCTAGGGAGAGAATATTAAGGGAAAGAAATTGTGTATTCACTATTCAGAACGACGAAGATTGCACATAAGAAAGAAGGAAAGCCTACTGACTGCCTAAGTGTATCACAGTTACAACATTGCCCCAAAAATTAGAGATAACACGCACAAGCCACATAAAATTCAAACTGATAAGATATAACTTAACCGGAAAATATTTAAAACCAATTGATATAGACAAACATTCAAGTAACGACTAGCAGATTTGGAACAATGAAATGCATCAAATAGGGTGAAATGGGTATTAAAGATTAGTTCTATTTTGCAGGTAATATTGGCAACTGAGAAAAATATGCAAAGAGATTAGAGAACGTTTCTCTCCTACTGAACTGAAGTTTGTTTCTGCTAATATTTTATATGAATCGTATGAAATTGATATACACTGACTAAATGTGAGATTTGCATGTAATCAACAATTCCTAAAGACCTGATTTAGCTGGAAAAGTTTTTTCAGGTGATTTACTATACATAGTTATTAGAAGTTTTCCAGATAAACCAACCAAAATTTATCTACACCAAGCACACACAAAAAACTCAGTGCAGATAAAGGGGGTAAAGATTAAAGTACACTAACTAGAGGGACAATTTATTCAAAAAATGAAAAGCATTTATTAGGCATCCAAGAAACAGTAAGGCCTAGGGGCTCATACCCACTTCAAGTTCTGGCAAAGCACCACGAGGCCATATATTTGGTCTACAATAAGAAGGATACCTGATTGACAGGAAAAACAAAAAGGAAAAAGAAGAAATATCTGAAAGTACTCATAGCAGTGCTTATGATTGCAAACTTCATAAGGGAAAAGTCAATCACAGGTCAACTATATAACAGACTATTCTCCTCATACCAAACCTCCAGGTAAACTTTTTTTAACATGAAAAGAATAGTCAAAAATATTTTTCTGTCTTGTGTAACGAAGTAAAACAAAAATGTTTGACTGAGGACAAAGGCTTATATTTGTGCATTTTTTTCCATATGTCCAAATGAATGCATTTCAATAATTTAAAGTGTGTGTAGTTTTTTTGTTATGGTTTGTATGTTTCCTGTTAAAGTTAGTTAAATCAATTGGTTATTTCTAGTTATTCGTTAATAAGATTTTCCATGAGGTGATCAAATCAATTGATAATTCAATTGATTTGGAGGTGCTAGGTTTTTTTGAAAATTTATACGGCACCGCAGACCATAGCGGGTGGGGGGTGGAAGGGGTGGAATGGAGTTCAATTCATGGATCTTTGATGGAAGAATTAGAGAAGCCTTTTACCGAGGAAGAAATCAAAAGGGCAGTCTTCGAATGTGATGGAAATAAGGCCCCAGGACCAGATGGATTTACGATGAGGGTTTATCAAGAATGCTGGGACATAATCAAATTGGATTTGCTAAAGGTGTTTCAGGAATTTTACGAGAATGGCGTGGTTAATGCAGCGACTAACGAGACATATATATGTTTAATCCCAAAGAAACAAGATTCGATTAAGATAAAGGATTTTCGACCTATAAGTTTGATAACCAGTCTATACAAAATAATTGCAAAGGTGTTGGCAGCAAGGTTGAAAACAGTCCTTCCTTTTACAGTTGACGAAACCCAAAGTGCATTTGTTGAGGGAAGACAGATTTTGGATAGTAGCATCATTGCTAATGAGGTAGTGGAAGAACATAGGAATCATGGGAAGCAAGGGTGGGTTTTTAAGATTGATTTTGAGAAAGCCTACGATTATGTGAATTGGGATTTTCTGGACTTTGTGCTAGCTCAAAAGGGGTTCGGAGATCGGTGGAGGAAATGGATTAAAGGATGTTTGTCATCGGTTTCTTTTTCCATAATGATTAACGGAAGACCAAGGGGAAAATTCAAAGCGAGAAGAGGATTAAGGCAAGGTGATCCATTATCCCTTTTTCCTTTTACTTTAGTGGCTGACGTTTTGGGGAGATTAATAGATAGAGCCAAGTCACTCTCCATTATTAGGGGTCTTGCGGTGGGAAGGGACGGGGTGGAAGTATCACATCTACAATTTGCAGATGATACATTATTTTTTGTAAATAACGAGAGTCACTTGAGGTGGTTGATACAAGTGGTAGAGTTGTTTTGTAGTATGTCGGGATTGAAAGTAAATATGGAAAAAAGTACACTCTTGGGTATTAATCTGGACAGGGATAGTTTAAGGGATCTAGCGAACGAAATAGGATGTGAGATGGGTGAGTGGCCTTTAAAATATTTAGGAACACCTCTTGGGGGCAATCCTCTAAAGGTCTCTTTCTGGGAGCCAGTTCTGGCAAAGGTTTCAAAAAGATTAGCGGGATGGAAGAAGGCGTATCTATCTAGGGGAGGAAGGTTAACTTTAATTTCAGCAGTTTTAGACGCAATTCCCACTTATTATGTCACTTTTTAGGATTCCTAGAGGGGTTGCTAATATTATAGAGAAGACCATGAGAGACTTTTTATGGGATGGGGCTGACGGAGACTCTCATTCTCATCTAGTTGCGTGGGATATTGTTACAAAACCTAAGGAAGTTGGTGGTCTGGGAATAGGAAATATCTGCTTGAGAAACAATACATTGCTAGGAAAATGGTGGTGGAGATTCAACAATGAGAGGAATTCTTTGTGGGGTAGGGTAATTGTTAGCAAGTATGGAATGCAGAACAATAATTGGGATGCAGGATTAGCGTGTAGGACGACTTTTAGGAGTCCATGGAAATTCATTTCTAGGGTATATCCAGCTTTCCTTCAATCAGTGGAGATAGCAGTCAGAGGGGGTAATAAAGTGAGGTTTTGGGAGGATCATTGGCATGGGGATGTCTCTTTTTCAGAGAGGTTTCCATCTCTATATCAAATTTCTCAACTCCATCAAAAACCTATCACTTCATTTGTTCAGTTCTCTTCTTCAAATGATCAATCACTAACATGGAACTTCCATTTCCGGCGTAATTTGAGGGATACAGAAATCACTAATATGACCACATTATTGGGACTACTTGAGGATGTGAATTTGGTGGAGGGAGTAGAAGATGTAAGGAGGTGGAATCGAGAGTCTTCAGGTACTTTTTCATGTAAATCCTTCTATAACTCTTTTTTCCCTTGTTCCACTTTCACTCCTTTTCCTCATTTTGAAGTAATCTGGAAAGTGCCGGTACCTACAAAAGTTCAATTGTTCTCATGGTTGGTGATTATGGGTAAGTTACCTACTTGTGACATAATACAAAAAAGAAATCCGCATATTCTTCTACATCCAAATTGGTGTGTACTGTGCAGGAAAAAGTCGGAGACTCAAGAACACATTTTTTTGCAATGTTCATATGTGAGGAATTTATGGTCCAAGACTCTAACTGAGCTCGGTTTTGTTTGGGTGACTCCTCGAACGGCTTCGGATCTTTTTATGATAGATCTGGGACGGTACTTGGGAAGCAAAGGAGCGATTTTATGGAGAGCGGTTATTCCTATTGTATGTTGGTCCGTTTGGTTGGAAAGAAATAATAGAATTTTCAATGATAGTGAAGAGTCAGTTTTGGAGTGTTGGGATAGGATTAAGATTAGGGTAGCCTCATGGATAATAGGGCATAAAGATTTTAATCATTTGTTCATTTCAGACTTGATTAGAGATTGGAAATTAGCAGTATGATGTGTTAGGTCAGATTTGAGACACCTCGGGTGGATTTCTTATCCACTTGTTGTAACTTCTTCTTGTAACTTTTTATTACATTAAATAATTATTGTTTCTTAAAAAAAATCAATTGATAATTCATTTAGCTATTCATTATGCCCTACTCATGATGACTCTGCGTATAAATGTGGTAGCAGTTGTTTATTACCGTTCAACAACCGATAGTTCATTTGTAGGTACGTCAAGTATCGGATTGGCGTAGAAGGAGCCTTTCAACATATCTGTTCGATAGAAACCAATTTGCTAGGTAAGAGTGCGTAGTAATGTAACCAAATCAGAAATACTTGTAACAAACGGATATGAATCTTGAAATGCAAATGAACAATTGGATGGTAAAAGGACAGAAGGCTGTTTGATTCCTTTTATTTTTATTACCAAATGACCAATCTGTTACCTGGTTTCCCAGATTCAAGCTTTTCTTTTCCATGACTCCATCCAATGTTATACCTACAGATATGCCCAGAAATTGAGACTAAACAACATTTCAAATAGTTGAAGCCCATAACAAGCAGGAAAAACATAATGTTGCAAGATCTGGAAAGCAGAGTTAAAGCATCAGGTATTAGCACTAAACTTCAGTGGGGAATAAATCAACTAGAGCCCAACAAGCATTGCAATAGGAGGATTCATGAAGAAATGATTGATTTACCTACTATCAGGGTCTTCTAGTTCCCGCTTTACCTCCTCTGGAAGGCTTGCCAATCTGATTTGCAAAATTAACTTAGTAATTGAGAGGCAAAGAAGATATGCGTAAGCTAAGTGTACAGAAAGTAAAACAATTCAAAGGCCCTCTGATATTTGTGTAAATCATTTAGCAGACAAAATGGGATTGGCTCATTAAGTTCATACCTAGGGGCAAGGTGTAGAAGATTTTGACGCAGTAAAGTATATCCTGGAACCTATAATAAGTTGAAACAAATGCATTATAAAATTCTTAATCAAGAGAATTTTTTTAGAGAAAAAATACTGCATCCCAAGGTAGGTAGAGTGAAAAGGAAATGTCACTATTTATTATTGAAATAAAAAAGAGTATCTAAAAATGAGTAATTACAAGTTAAAATGTGAAGGATAATAAAGCATTTTTGATGAACCTACCGAAATGGAACAACCAAATTATAGATTCTTAAGTGGTTACTCACACAGGCCAAAAAACTGAAAGAATAAAATGGAAGTGCACATGTTAGGTACTAAAAAACTTCTTTCAAACAAACTCTACAATGTAGTCTTCTAATAGTAGATACAGTGGAAAGCTACAGAAAATGACAATAACACGCATTCAAACTGTGTCAATTATTAGTTACTGAGAAAATGATTTCTTGCAAATTAAATCTTTGGTTTCTCCAAGTTTATGTCTAAATCAATACGGGAATTGTCTAGTCTTGAGATACAAACATTTCAACCTTCGTTGGTTCTAATATGCAATCAAACCCTCACTTTGATGTCTTGATAATCCAGATAAGATCCCTAGATTTCTTGTCATCTCTATCATTAATTTTCATTTCCAGAATATTAAACATAGATTATTAACCTTTAATAAAAATGCTTAATTTATAGGAACTTTAGTGACCAACTTTCAACAATTTTACAATAAACCTCAACCCCTAACCAACAACATGACAATGGCATCCATAGCCAGAACCGCCGAGCAACTTAGCAGAATACTAAAAAAGCAATAGAAACGGTCTCCTACTTAAAAATCATTAAAAAGAAAATAGCACAGGGTTGTCCGGGATTAGGATTAATCGAGGCAACTTGTTTAGGCCACTATTTCTAGTGTTCAGCTACATGAGATTCTTCAGTTCTTCTTGAAATTCCAATCAAACACATAAATAAAACATGAAGTTGATTCTTTTAAACAGTCAGAGCAATTTGAGTTAAATGTATGTCAATGAGGAATATAATAAGTTTTATGACATTAAATTTATTCATCCAGTGAGAGGCGCATATAGAACAACTGTTTCCTTCATGGACATAAGAATGGTAATATAAGGAAAGAGCCCCTTTGTCGGACATGGAGTTCTTTTGATAATACTGAGGCTTGAGAAAACATGCAAATCAAATGCTGCAACACGTAGTCGTGTTAGTGCAGCAATTCTATCCAAGAAAAAATACCATAAGAATTGCAGCAGCTAAATGTTCTGAAATAATTTATGGGGCAAGGCTGGATGGCTGTTCGTGGAAGCTCGTGAATATAGCAGGATGAAGGAGGAAACAGATAAACAACATGCTTGAGATTGACAACATAGCAATTCCAGTTTCTAAAGGCATTTTGTTTGTGCTTTCAGAGGATGAATCTAGAGATGCTGATGAACTAAAGCTAACACAGGTTGCTCACTGTTCTTTTTCAGAGATGAAAAGGCTTATTTGAGAATAACATTATACTTAAAGAAAAGAAAAAAAAAACAATTCTTAAATGCGCATCAAACATATCCTCTTCGGTATTTAGATCGTGGTAGTCGCTAAAACACTGGGAAATACTTGGAACTCCCTGATAATAAGAATCACCTTCGCTGAATTCTCATAGCAGTTTACTGTTCCATGAGATTCTGAATTTAAATGAGCATAACTTACAAGATAGCATGATTTAAAAAAAAAAAATCACAGGAATCATTGTGCAATGAAAAGTAGTTAGATTGTACCAATTTGAATGTTTTTAACCAATTTGAACCCCAAACTTTCAAGTGAAAGAATTCAACAATTCAGCCCTTTCAAGGAAGCAAAAATGGCCTTTTCCTCTAAAATCACCTACCAAAATTGGGATGTTTGCATCCAACTCCCATATATCCCAACTCCCATGAGGTTCTGGATTTAGGTGGTAAGGATTTCCAAAAGCATACATTTCAAAATATTAAAAAAAACGCGAGAGACCTAAATCTAATTAAAAGTGCAATCTTTTTCAAAATAATCAATAATATAATAACTTTAAAAAATCAAAAAAGAGTTAATTTCAAATTTATCATTATTCATACAATAAACATTCCATAACTTACTAAACAAGACTTCAGAATCTAAACTTGGTCCGACAATATTTTTACAATCACACAATTCGGAAAATAAAATTTTCAAAGTTACATATTCATACATTTAAAGTCCAATTTTAGGTCTTAGAATTAGTTTTGGTATTACTTAGTTTTAAAGAATTCTATATCATGGAAATGATTTATCAATTTGTTCCTTATTTCCCTCAAGTATAGCACAGGAATGTGAATATTTTGGTTTTTTTTAGTAAAATTCTACTAGAATCTTGATCAAATAGCATTATGAAAATTATCCATGTGAGCCATTTATAATTACAGAAATTATTCTTTTTTCACTTACAAAAATTAGTACAAACCCATAATTTTAGTGTCATGTAGACATGTTATACTTAAAAATACGGTTTTCACTAGTTTTAATATATATACGTCTTAAATATACCTACCAATTAGTTTTTTGAAAAGTGTTTGTTTATTTAATAGATATAGGATATTTTGGTTTTCAATACTATTAATTTATACAAAAGGGGAAATGTAAAAGACATCAAACCTCGTTGAGGTGGATTCCAAAGGACAAAACCTTTTGATCAACTTTTAATAACAAGGAATATTGCAAAAGACAATAAACCTCGTGGGAGGTGGATTCCAAAAGATAAAAAAAAATTTGTTCGAATAATTAAATATTAAATGACTCACCTCTCTAATAGCTTAAGCTTTTAGTTGAGGTGGTCATTCAACATGATATCAGAGTCATGCCAAACATGAGGTCCTTGGTTCAAGTCTCACCACCACCCACACAAATATTCCACGTGCTAGGCTTCATAAACAACGGCCTGCACGTGAGGGGTTGTGTTAGAATAATCAAATATTAAATGGCTCACCTCTCTAATAGTTTAAACTATTACACGAGGATTCAACACTTTTGATCAATTTTTACTAACAGGGGGACATTGCAAAAGACATCAAACCTCGTAGGAGGTGGATTTTAAAAGACAAAACTTTTTGAGAGGTGAATGCGAATGCCCATTTCTAACTGAGTCTGGCTGGATTCCTATTTGGTACAATTATTTGAAGCCTCAAATAGGTACACTTGAAAATTTAGACCTAAATTGGTAATCAACAATTAATTTAAGGTGAAAACAAGTTAACCCTTTGTATAACAATTATTCTAAATAGAAAAAAAAATGTTATTCTAAAATTTGGTACATAAGTGACAGGAAAATTACTCCATACATCTGATATTGATAGAATTCCGAGGCCATTTGGTCCAAAACCCAGCTCTATTTTCTCCGATACATCAGCAGTTTGATCCTATCATCAACCAAATACCATTACAGACCATTACCAAGCATATGTATACTCTTCAAACTACCAAAGCGAACTGAAAAATAATCGAGTAAAAGTGAATATCGAAAACTTGCACAGACCTTTAATTCAGCGTAGGAAATAGTAACTGCAGGAACTGTATGGGCAGGTATTTGAGAGGACATTTCAGGTATTGATCGTAGAGAATAGGACCCAGCAGACGGTGGAGGATAAGAAAATCTGGCCGGAATAGTTGTATATGACGGCCGCAGAAAGTGTGAGAGAGGAGAGTGGAGGGGGGATGTCGAGTGATTTAGAGATGTCATATGGAATTTAGCAGCAGGGTTTGCTTGTATGGGTGTCGTGATCGACGAACCTTTTGAAATGTTTTGAGTGTCCTTTTCCACCCCCTCTGTTAATTGTACGGATGGCAATGTGGACCCGACCCGTAGTACCGGTCCCGTTCTATTCTTTTGATCGTCTCGCCTCGTGACTCGTGGTGGGATGGATCTGGATATCACTTCTGCCCTGCAGTACCCATCTAGTCCCGCTCTGCCAAGAATTTTTTCTTAAAAATATATTTTACATATACATTATATATTATGATATAATTTTATGTATTCTTATATTATATCTAACATTTATGAATTGATAATAATAACTTTTGTAAATAATATTTTATAAAAGAAGGGTTATGTAGGGCCCAAACATTATATGAGAAAGACGTAAGACCAAATCTAGACAAAAAGATATACATATTTCAATGGCTAATATTAAATATGTTTAATGTATATAAAAAATCGATAAAATTAAAATGGGGGCAAATTAGTCCACATAACAAAAAGGCGCCTAAATATAGTAAATCTCATGAAAATGGGAGTTACCTACAATTGGTGTCATCTTACCTTTAGGATCCCGATCATAATCTCGATAACCCAATTAAATCCCATGAAAATAAGAGCAATTACCCACAATTGTTTAGAATGTTGCTTAGTTATACATAAACAATTCCTTGTGAATATGAAAAATGTTGTTTACTTATTTACTATATTTTGCGTTCTCACATTAAATATAGTTTGTTGAATAGAAACTGTGATATTTGTATTTAAGGGAGAACAAATTGGGGGTTGTTTATTGACATATTAAGTACTGCTTATGTGTGCTTGTTTTACTGTTTTTTAGCGCCTTTTTAGCAAATTGTTCATTAACCAAACAAATCGCTTATTTAGTCCATATGTTTTACTACTTATTGACGATTAGGATCGCTTATGTAAGCTTGTTTTATTGCTTTTTTTAGCAAATTATTCAGCAACCAAACAACTTGCTTATTTAGTTCAACGTGGATAAATTTAAAATCAGTAAAAAAAAACTACAACAGATCAATTTAAACCCTATTTCCCAAAAATTTCATCGTGTTGTACAAAACCTAAAACCCAAAATACAACAATACATCCTAACAAACCAACAAAAAATAGAAAAACACAATTATGTAGGGTTATATCTCAACAATAAAAAAATGTCAAAAAAACAAAAATACAACCATTGTCGAATGCTTGAGCAAAATCACTTAACCAATAAATTCTCGAAAAAAATGATAAAATAATAAGGAAAAAATTGCTCCACCTACAATGTGGGGCGTCGGCACAGTGAATAATTTGACGTCGATTTGCTACCGCCTCGAAGAACAACCGTGATGCCGTTCGGAAATTGTGATCGCCTCACAGGACAACCGTCGAGGTTGGGTTTTTTCATAGAGATTGGGTTTTTTCTCTTCTGGTGTGATTTTTCACAGAGATTGGGGTTTTTCACATAGATTAGTTTCTTCGGTGGAGATGGAGAGAGATTTTCGACTTCGACCGATAAGGATTTTTTCTGAATGAGGAGTTTGAGACTTTTCAATTACCAAAAGAAAAGATTTAGAAGAGAATCATGTGAAAACCGATCTCTTAATTGTAGCAATGTAAAAAACCACCACCAAAAATAATTTTCCCCTAATAACTGATATAAGTTGGATTTACCAAAAAGTCCTTTTATCCAATAAGTTAACTATTAAAAAATGATAAAAAAACTGTTTAATCTAGACTATTTAAAAATTAAATAACGCTCCCGATTTGGTCTCACATACTAACATAACTTATACTCACCAGATCCAAATCATATAAACATATATATATATATATATATTATTTTGTATTTAATTTAATTTAAAACGGGACAGAACGAGTCAGATCCGCCCCGCGACAGGTCGTCCCACCTCGTCCCATTTTAGCCTTGCGGCAGGTTTGGGTTTTCAGTTTTCACCGACCGCCCCACCCCACCCCACCGCACCGCATCATCATCCCTAGTTAATTGGGTATACCGAGAAGGGCAAATTGCACTTCAGCGGTTCAGCCCTCTAAACTTTTACCATTTTAATATTTTATTTTCAGAAGTGTAACTTCAAAATATTTTACTTACATTCATTATTCACATATACGATAGGGCATATATAAGGAAATAATTTATTGACCAAAATGAATTATTATAATTTCTTTATTTCGTTTTGATATCTCTCTATATTTGTGTGATCGTGTATTTATTGTTGTATAAGTTTTAATTTAACAATGACTATGAAGACTCTGTATTTTTCCCAGAGTTTTTGTATTTTTGTATTTAGGCCAGTATTTATTTCTATATTAATTAATCATTATTTATTATTAAATAATATTTAACCGAAATACGCCAATGGGATTTTTAGATACCATTTTTAATATTAGAATGAAGATCTTGTTCTATTTATATTTATATTGCATAATTATTATTTATATGATTCCCTGAAATATTAATTTATAACCTAAGAAGGTAATTTAATGTGATTTTCTATAATTGAGTAATATATAATTTAAATTAGGATAGCAATGTTTGAATGATTGTGTTTTTAATAGAGTATAAGTTTTAATTTAAACACAATGTTCAGAATTATTTGTGTATTCTAATATATTGATTTATGTATTTAACCTTGATTTTTGTGGCATGAGCTATTTAATATATTTGTATAAATTATTGAAAATAGAAAAGTATGAAATCAAATAATAAAAAATTATAATGTAAAACTAATAAGATATTATTTTTTCAAAACCTTCCAACATTAGAACGATTGATATCTTAAATTTTACTGAAAATCTGCAACATATAATTTAACTTATAAATATATGAAACTGTAAAGTAATCAACATTTATTTTTTGGCAGATTCTTTGAAAATCTATATAGATTTGGTAAGTAATAATTATTGTAATTTGTAGAAGCTAGCAATGTATTATTTATATTAGGAATGGTTGAAAAAAATGACAATTAAAACATACCATATTAAAACTAATCAGCGTGTATTCATGTTATATTATTTTTACAATATATTATTATGAGTTGTTCTAATAAAAAAATATTGTTCGAAAAGAAAAAAAAAACGAGTAGAAAAAATTCCAGCTACTATTTTGAGATATTTCTCTAATATATTTTATTGAAATTATTATTGGATGTGACTGATGACTAAAAAAAAGAGAGGGAATAGTATATATTTTAAAACAAATTCACGAGAAATCGCATGATGGATTTATGGAGTTGAAGTATTGTTTAAAAAAAGAAATTACAGCCAAACACAACTTGAGTGCCTAATCTCTTTCCTGCCGTCTAGCTACTTGCCTAATCTCTTTAATTCATAGTGTAAAATAGGGCTCAAAGGTGTAGTAGAGTAGTGCACTTTATCCATAGCACCTATCTGCAGTGGATTAGAACCTAGTTGCAGTGGATTAACTGAAAATATTTACAAATGAGATGAAAATACATTTTAATATTTGGGTTGATGGGCCGCATGAATTTGTAGGATATAACGGTGTGGGCGAATATAAGGGCCTTAATATAGCGAATCTCAATCGATGATAGTTTGGGCTTTTTTTTGACAATATTCGTAGATAAATAGTTAAATAATTATGTAATTAAATAAAAAAAATATAATTACGATTTTGTCCTAGCAGACATATAGCGTACAGAGCTCATATACTTGTGGACAACATGATTCATTTGCATGCATAAACTTGTGTATGTTGATGTGATGGATAAAGACAAGGGGTCCAATCCTCTATGTGAGTAGGGTTGTAAAAGAATCGAATCGAATCGAATATTCACAGTATTCGATTCGAATTCGACTAATATTCGTATTCATATTCGTTTATTATTCGAATTGAAAAATATATTCGTATTCGATTCGACCAATATATTCGAATAAATTCGATTCGATTTGATTCGAATATTCGTATTCGAAATTTTTTATATATTTTTTTCTTTAAATTGTGACTAATTTATAATATAAATTAGAATCTGAATAATAAAAAAATTATCAAATAAGTACTAGTTGATAATAAAATTAACATAGGAATTATAAAATATATATATACATATATATAATATCAATACTAATATATATATGCATTTATTAGTAATATATAATATTAATATATATTATTCGAATATTCGATTCGAATATTATGTTATTCGAATTCGAAAATAATACGAATCAAAAAATATATTCTTATTCGAATTTTTGTTCGAATTTTTCGAATTCGAATCTTGATATTCAAATTCGAATCACGAATCGAATAAGGAATATTTGATTCTTTTACATCCTTACGTGTGAGTGGGAGATGTTGAATGTTGGTTTTAAACACCTATGAGGATATGGTTGAGAAAAGTTGAGTGAGAGAATGATAGTGGAAAATTTTTAGTAGGTAGTTTTCTCCCATTTAAAAACTACCATTGCTATCATTTTCAGCAAGTGTAATTGATGAATTTGAAATTAAGGATTTTAAATTCATAATAACAAATTTCCAAGCTTGTTTGGATACAATGGATTTCAAGTCTACGGGCTTTTATTTTGAGCTATTTTTAAGTCATTATAGTGGATTTCAAATCCATGGAGTCCCTTGAAATTTGTCCCTCAAATTCTCACTCCAACACTTCCCTTAGAATGCAATAGTTTGAGAGTGTTTTCCTTAATTTGAGAATTGGTGTCACTCTTCACATTTCCCATTTTGCAGACACTGAGACATTGTGTTATATATAATGTGAAACATGATTAGCAAATAAATATTGTTTTAGTTGGTCATCTCGGAATATACCTATATATTATCCAGCAAAACCAGGATATTCCTCTTATATGATACTCTGAATTTTATGACAATGCAAAAAATTAGTGTTAATAGGTCAAATTGGTCACTTATATTTTGTGAAAATGAAAAATAGTCATGTTTTTCAATAATATAATTTTTTAACCATTTTGACTAAAAATGGGAGGGCCTGTTTGACCACTTTTCAAAAAATTGATGCGGTTTTGGTACCGAGCATGTCTATCGATACCAAGTCCTGTAACTTGGTACTGAGCCATGTAACTCGGTACTGAGCTATATACCGAACCCCAAAAATGAACAAGGACAAGTGGACATTTGAATTCAAAAATGGCTAAAAAACAATTTTTTTTAAAAAAAATATGACTAAAATATATTTTTACTATGGAGATAAAAATAACAATAACAAACTAAGCCTTAATCCCACTATGTGGGGTCGGTTAGCTATACAGATCATATCTCGACATCGTTTACGGTCGTACGCCATATTTTCATTTATTTCTAGATATAACATGTCTTGTTTAATAGTAAATTTCCAAGTCTTTTTAGGTCTTCCTCTACCTCTTTTGATTTGTGTAAGCAATTTTCTACCTTCTACACGTCGCACAAGTGTATCTAAAGGTCTTTTGGAGATAAAAGACCAAAACAATCCCATGGACTCCAGAAAATATGTTAAATTGGGATTTGGCCTCCCAAATTTCGCGTAGTTCATAGGGTTGACTAACCGTACCTTTTCACGTTATCTTTTGACTCGGTGAAAAAGCATGGAATTGGGTCCAAGGAATCCCAAACGTGAATTATTACAATTCTGATTGCACCAAAAAGTTGGCGTTAGATAGACCTGAACAATAATAATTAATAATGTTGTAACTCAGAAGACATGCTGCCATGCTGGCATACCTATTAGGACATCTCCAATGGAAAAACCCTTCAAATGTTTTTCCACAGTTTTTTGTGTGCCATGTCACCTGCCACGTCAAAAGCAAAAACTTCACCATCTTAAAAATATTTCCCACAATGGTTAAACCTATTTACAACTTTTTAATGGTCCCACCATATAATTTACAAAATAATAAAAAAATTAAAAAAATCAATCTCAACCTATTTTTCTACCCATGGGCCCAACACCTACCACTTTTTGCCCCAAAATCCCCCCATGAACCGGTTTGTAGCTACTAACCAGTTTTTCCCCCAAAACCCAAAATTTCCCCTCACAATGGTAAGGATTTTCAATGGCACGGTTTTTTTATGAAAAATCCCATCAAAATCCTTACCATTGTAGTTGCTCTTAACGTGTTTACGAGTGACGTGATGCTAGTGGACATACATCTTCACGGGGTGTTTGATGCTACTCAAGTGAGTTATGCCCAACCCCTTTGTGATTTTACCAAGTGTCCCACTATGACATATGAATGTATTTTTTTTCAAAAAAATAAAATTAAAGTGGGACACATGTCACAATCCTACGGAAGTTGGCACTACCCACTTGGGTGGCATCTACTTACCCCATCTTCACATGGATAATGAATTATTGCAGAGAGAAGGAATCTCATATATATGCAAGCTGAAGAATGGAATTTGTCAATGGGTGTGCATTATAAGGAATTGATTCCCATTAATTTTGTTTTCTTTTTAGTTTTATCGGTTGTGTGTTAAATGGAACCGTATAAGCCTACTCATCATCAATAAAGTGACAGATCACAGCTTACATGTAATCTACATAGACAACATTATGTTTTTAGTTGTCTAAGTGGACCGACCTGGAGACTTTGGTCATTACTTTTCTTTCAATTTTGAGTATTGATACTTTAAATGAGTTTTTTCCCCAGGCATTTAGTCATGCAATCTGCTACAACAACTGTAGTTACCTGCTGGGTTAGACGTGAAATTTAATAAAAACAAGTTGAAAAAACAAAAAAAAAAAAAGTTAAATTCGGTTTAACCGGTTTTGAACCGGTATTGGCCGGTTTTGACTAGTATGGCCGGTTTTGATCGGTATAACCTCAAAAATAGTATTTAGAGTCTTATCGTACTAATCCGACCACTGGTATCCAGTATAACCGAATGGTACGGTACAATATTTAAAACACTGCCTTAATGTACCACATGTGCCCTAAATGTCAATCTGACCTTTTCTTTTCTCATCCCTAGCTTCAAAATTGACTTTTTTCAAATAAAATTTCATGTAAGCGTAGCAGATCGCAAGACTAAATGTCTAAAATAACTGGAAAATTGAGGACCAAATGTCCAAGTTCCACTGAAAAGGACTAAAAAACAATTTTGCCAATCCACACATGCCATTGGCGAGCGGACATGAATGTTGATCCATCCCAGTTAACCCCCTTATATATTCCTTATTCCTTTCAATCGAGTAAGCTAACAACATCCACCCACCTCTCAAATAACATCTTCCCCTCATAACGCCTTACCAGAAATGGGGCAAAGAATAAAGAATAATATTTCAAAACTCTTTTCAACAATAATGCAATGGGAATCATGTAAAAAGTGTAATTATTATTGACTTATTTTTGGAAACATACGAAGTTCACAACTTTAGGCTTTAGCTTGGCCTTCATCCTCGTGTCCCCTCGTCGAAAAAATAAAGCAGGGAAGTATGCATGAAAGGTCTGTATCATGTCAATCTAAAACTTTCAAAATTTACTTTAATTTGGAATCCATATTTGGGAAATTAAACCATCTCAAGCTCGGTGTAGTTCATGCCACCCAACCGAGCCGGTCTACTACATGCCACTCAAGACACACAAACACAACCATAAGTGCGCAGTAGCGGATCTAGAATTTTGAAAATTAACATATATTGTTCAATATTTAAAGTCCTACAACCTGAAATAATGCAAATATAAAAGAAAATATTAACAAAAAGAATTAGGAGAACATTTACTTGAAAATTGAAGAAAAAAGTATCAAATTTCAAGAAACATTGTCCATACGAGTTACGAGTATGCACGAAATATGAATAATTTGCTGAAGAGTTGGACCTAAATCGAGTGAAAATTGCTAAATACATGTAAGAGAAATGAAAGTTGGACCTAAATCCATAAAAGGAATACTTGTTGAACAAAGAAAATAGTCCATATATTGAGAAAGATTATATTGTAGTTTTCTATTATTATTATTATATAATTTTGTTATTTATTTATTTTTACTAAAGATTATTTTCTATTTTTTTTAAATTGGGGGCCACCAAGTACTACACTGGCTCCACCAATTTATGTGTGTGTATTGATCCAAGAGTGTTGCACTGCACCCACTTGGGTGACATGTAAAAGACGAGCACCTCTCATAATAATTAGAATAAAAAATAGAGTTATAAGGTCCCACAAAAGAATCTATATCGCTAGTATATAAAGCCATATCAGTGCATGCATTCTCCAATACCATCACCAACTTCGATCATCACATTATAACAAAACCACTACTTTTCCCATTTCTTCTCGAAAAAAATATTACATTATATAGAGATATATCGAACACGTTTACAATATAAAAAAAAATGAGCTGCAGGCAAGGAGATTGGACGTGCGGTGCGTGCCAGCACCTAAATTTCCAAAAACGCGATTTGTGTCAGCGATGTAGCTGCCCAAAGTACGCTAGCGGAGGCGATTTGTCCTCATACGCATTGCAGAAAAATCAATTGCAGGCCGGAGACTGGTATTGTGCTGCTCTCAATTGCGGTGCACATAATTATGCTAGTCGAACAAGTTGCTATAGATGTTGTGCATCAAAGGATTACTGTGGCTATGGTGCTGGTACTATGGCATCTGCTGGATATGGTTATGATGCTATTCCTGGTTGGAAAACTGGTGACTGGATTTGCACCAGGTTTGTTTAATTTAATTCTTCATCATATATCATCGTCGTCACGTTTTATTTTATTTTTTTGATTAGTTATCCTGCAAATTAGTAATTAATTAACTGATATATATGTTACAGAATAGGATGCGGGATGCACAATTATGCTAGCAGGATGGAATGTTATAAATGCCAAACACCTAGAGATTTTGGAGCGATCTAAGGATATTGAAGCAAATTAACAAGAGTTGCATTTAGTTCTACTGCAGGATTATAACCACGTCCTCTAAGACTGAGAGGACCTTTTTCCTTTTTTTTTTTTTTCCCATTTGTCTAGCTAGCTAGTATTTTGTTTTTTTTGTCTTTGTTTCCTTCCAACTTTTAATAATTTTAATATAGTTAAAAGCGCTTGGTGACTGATGATTTTGTCTGGCATTCTACATTTATTCCTGCCCCGAGAAGGATTTCGATCATGTGTATTGTGCATGGTGGTGGTCCTTGCATGAGTAAATTGGCCACAAAATTGTAAAATTGGTCCTAGGTGTGTCAAAGTCAAAATTAGTCATGTTCGTTTTTAAATTATTAATTTGGTTCGATAGAGTTTTAAAATTGGTCAATTTGAGTCCTATATATTGTCACTTGAATATTCCAAAACCACTGGAGATTGACACGTGACTCGTAAGTGATCGATCACCTAAAATTGGGCATGTTTCATCCGGATTATTTTTTTTGGTGACATGACAGACATTAATCCACCGTAATTGTCAAGTCACCTAATTCTTTTTGTGTTGTCCAAAACTTTTGATTATACTTCACTATTGGGCCTTTTTTTTTTGAAGCGGAAATGGCTCTTGCTTTCAAACAACACAAGTTGATTCCCTTGAAAAAGCTATCATAATTCACTTGAAATAAATGAGACGATAATGAGTAGAGTAGATAAGAACCAGATGCTCGATCCTCTTATTGAGCATCAATGGTGGGAATTCCAACTTTTTGTGGATTGGATGATCCAGCATTGTAAATTAATCATTGCACAACTCCGAACCTAACAAATAAATTCAAGCTAGGCTTTTATTCTGGACAAATACCTGATTTTGGGCACAACTACAAGTTTAGTTAACCCCAAATAAGCCAGCTGATATAATTTGGGTGGAGAAATTAATTGCACTAGTGGTCCTACATAATTGGGCCATATATTATGGTTTTAGTCCCATGTGATTCATTTTAATTTGGTAACCAATAGGTATAACTGACAATTTGGGCCCAATAAGTGGGCTGGTCCGCCTGACCCGACTGGGCCTCAAATATGAGACCGAAAAAAAACAAGCCTATTTAGTCCGCCTAATTGGATTAAGAAAATACACTACACATTGGGCAGACATTTGGGCCATGAAAATTACATTATTTCAAGTTTCAATCCAATATTTGTTAGTTATTTATTTAGTTTTTGTAGTTCTATTTTAGTTTCATACTTTAATTTATAAGAACAATGGCCAGTCAAGCTAGTAGTTCTAAAAATTAGAATTAAGTTCAAGCCCGATTTCTTTAATTTGTATGTAAATTTTATTTTATACTTTGTAATACTCAAGCCTCAAACTACTCGTTTGACCAAATATTTAAACACTGTTACATTAACATTATGTGATTCATTTTGTTAATTAGAAGGTATAAAATAATAATTAGAACTACCCAACCGTGTCTTTTTTATTGAATGTCATTAATTGCTTCCTGTATGGATGATTCCTCCGAAGGAATCTTCTACGACTTGTATATAACATCTTCTTAATGTGATTTAAACGTTCTGATCTGAAGATGTCCTCTCCCCATCTATTGAACAAGTACAATTTAATAACCTAAATAAATACCTAAAGCAATAACATAGGCCATAGCTTGAGAGAGATAAATACAGAAGTGTAAGTATAACCGGCATACGTGCATCGACCCGTAAATACTAAAATATTAGTGTTATTGACCTTTTAGCACCTGAATTATAGACACTTTTCTGGTAGCCACCCAACTTTTGCGATTCATTCATCAATTTAATACCTATACTTCAAGTTTTTTTTTCTTTCTAACTTGGTACATGTTCACTTGAAAGGATGAAAATGCTCCCAAAAAAATAATTAAATTTAAAATATTTTTTTGAAAATTAAATTAAATTATAAAAGCAATTAAAAAAATAAAATAAAAAAAAAAATAAAAATGAATTTCTAAAGAAATAATGAATTCTAGACAAATAAAAATTAACTACATTAAATTAGTAAATTAATAAAAGTTAATTAAAATTTAATTATTTGAAAAGAATATTTAGTTTTGTTAACAAAATTTAAAAATTAAATGAAAATTAAATAATTTAAAAATTACAATAAAAGTAATTTTCTATTAATATATTATTTTTAATTAGTTTTTTAATTAAATTTTTAAATGTATAAAATAATTAATTTATTTTAAATTTTTTACAATTCAATTTAAAAATTTAATTAAATTAATTTATTAATGAGTTATTTCTTAGTTAAATTATTTTTAAATTGAATAATTTTAATAAAAATTAACTATAGATTTAATAAAAATAATTAATCATTTTTATTTTATTTAAATCTTTCAAATTTTATTCTTGGGGGCATTTTCGTCCTTTTAAGTGAATATGTACCAATTTATAAAAATATGTGAAGTATATGTACTAAATTGGTGAGTCGCAAACGTGAGGTATCAAACCAACAAAATGCATATAGTTCAGATACTAAAAAACCAAAAATCCAAAATATTACTATGGAGTTGATATTCGTGAAATATTATATCTATGATTACAAAATATGGAGTGTCATAGTTGAGGCAATTTGTAATATTTTAAAATTGTTGAGAGATGTAATTGTTTAATACGTACTTGATGTCGTCGGTAATTTCTGTCCGGTCAAGTAAAAGTACTTGGGTTAAAAGGGTAAGACATAATCAAACCTTAATGGAGTTTCAGTTGTTTTGAAATTTGTCCAAGTTTTCTTATAATAATTACCTCAAGCCTCAATTTCTTTTAAATTTTTTTTCTAATAATTGATTGGGACAAACTTAAACATAACTTACAGAGTTTGTGCACATTAATCATTAATATAATTAACTTATTACGCACTTGTTTCACCTTTAACCTAACCTGACATTTAAGGAGTTTATCCTTTTTCCCTCAAATAGTTTTCGTCCTTTTTATTCCCTTTTGTCAGATAGTTTCTTTGTCTAGGACATCTTTTCCCAATGATTAATTGCCCAACAATTGTTGTCTTATACTTACCAATATTCATTATTTATTTAAAGGAATGGTGAGACACTAGCTAGTTGAATTCATTATAGATTTAAATATATATCAACCAACAACTACTAAATTGGTTTCTAAGTCTGATAAACGCTTAACAATATGACAAACAAGGCTACTATCAGTTAAACAATCACTGTTCCATCAAATTGTTTGTGGGGTGGAGGTCAGGGGTTCATATCCCTACTCCATCAAAAAAAAGGCATAAACAATGGTGAAGATTTGGTGGGAACTTTCTTGAAGACATAGTGGGTTCGAGGGAGAGATCATTATTAGTAGATTATTTAAATAATTGTTCTCTTTACAGGAGGACAACTACTAAATTGGTTTCTAACATCTGGTTTAAACGCTTAACAATATGAGCGGAGTCGTTGTCCTCAATAGTCTAAATCGAAAGCCGAGTTATAAAAAAAAAAAAAAAAGGTAAAGTCGGCTAGAGAATTAATTTATTTTGCTGGCCAAAGATTCCATCAAAGACCATGATTTAATTATTTAATTATGAGCAAGTACTAACTATAGTATTAGTAGTAAGCATTTACAAACAAAGAAGTTGCACACTTACATGTGTTAGTTATTAACTAAAGAGCTAGTGACAACTAATTCATTAGTTGTAATGAAATTTGTATATGCATGATATATGCGTTGTTGCAATGTTTTTAAAACTGGACCGGACATCGAATCGAATTAATAACTTGGCTATTGGGTCACAGGTTAAATCAATTAAACCGTTCTTTAAAAACCGGTTAGCCCGTACACACATACTCACACTCACACTCACTTACATGTATATATACACAAACATATAAAAGATAAACACTAAATACAAATAAAAGTAAAAATTGAATTAATATATTATAATATCCAATTATATATGTAAATAAAATATGAGGAGAAGTAATATGCTAATTTACTAAATATATTATACTTTAAATTGTTTTAATAAAACAAATGAAAGTTTATATATATATACTAATAAAACTAAAGAAAAAAATGGACCAGATTAATTGGTTCATCGGTTTCCGAATTTTTTATGAGTTTTGACTGGGTGACAACGATTTTTCAATTTAGACATCCGACTTTTAACACATAACCAAGCCGAGCATGTGACCGTGTGGTCCGTTTTCCAAAACATTGGCATGTAGTTGACGACAAACACAGCAGGCGTGAGTATGGCATTTTCCTATACCAAATATTAGTTCCATCTTGATTTCTCCGCCTCCGTATATGTTAGCTCCGATTTTTTAATAATACATCTCGTAGTTTATATATATCAACACCAGAGCCTCAACTTGTTAAATTTTTTGATAGCTTTCATATTTATCACATTCGACTATTTATCAAAAAATACCGAATTCCCCGAACTAGTGTCGTATCATAACCGTGTCTCATATCCGTATATCAGTGTGTTGATTAGAAAGTTGAATTAGTAGTATGGAGGAGGTGAACAACAACTTTGTAGCAATCAAGGGTCACATAAGTGGGGCTCCAACAGAGTCTGATTTTGAAATCAAGACTGAAAAAGTTTCTCTGTTAGCAAGAGATGGAGAAGTGATTGTACAAAATCTGTATGTGTCAGTGGATCCGTACCAGCTCAATCGCATGAAGAACCACAGCTCCTCTCACGCTGCTATTAATTTTGCCGTCCCAATCACCCCCGGCCACGTATGTGAACTTCTGCTTTTCTATATAAAAATAGGCTTAATTGCAGTTTTCGTCCCGTAAATATAAGGTGGTATATTTAGTCATATAATTATTGTATGTAACAATTTTAGTCCCGTAAATATAAAAAAAATAGCATATTTGGCCCTCTAAGTTTGCCCAGTAGCAGTTTCGGTCACGTAAATTTTGATTTTTGTGCAATTTTGGTCTCATATGTTATAAGTTTGTGCAATTTTCCTGGAGGGAACATATGACTTGCCCATTTGGGACCAAAATCTCACAAAAATAGAACTTATGGGACCAAACTTGCACAAAACTTAAAATACATGGGACATAAATTGCTACATAGGGTATTTACGTGACCAAATATGTCACTTTTTTGGATTTACGGGACCTAAATTACTACATAGGATACTTACATGACCAAATATGTCACTCGCTTACACGTACAGTACCAAAATTGCAATTAAGTCATTCAAATATGCTAAGTTTCACCATTTAATTATCCATTTATTTTTTTGGTTGTCACAAAATCATGGATTGGAGTGATTACAAAAAAAAAAAAAAAAAAAAATCTAGAGAGAAAACTTAAAATTACAAAAAAAAAAAAAACAACAGAAAAAAAACCCGAGGTTTGATTTTGTTTTAATATAAGGGGAACTGCAATATATTTATATGTAAATGGGGTGTTTAAAATATTTTTGTGCTTATAAGCATTAAGCAGGCAATGCGTAATACATAATCAAAGCTCATAGGGATTTTTGTAATTTCAAAAATCTTTAGTTTTTTTTGTTACTGTTGAAACTTTGGGGGTAGTTTTGTAATTATTCCTTGAATGTATTACCATAATTTCCAGAAAATATTATTTATCATATCCGGGTACATAAATTCTGAAATAAACAGTTGTGTGAGTGTCACAATGTATAACTAAAAAAGAATTTCGAAAATAATAAATGTTCTAGTAATATTAAATTTCTGAAAAATTGAGGGGCGAATGTTTGGGCAGGCCATCGATACATACGGGGCAGGTCGAGTGCTGGCGTCGGGGAGGCCCGATTTTGTTAAGGATGAGCTTGTGGTTGGGCTGCTAAGCTGGGGAGAATACACTGTAGTAGAACAAGGCAGGCTCTTGAACAAGTTGGATCCCATGGGCTTGCCTTTGTCTCACCATGTTGGGGCTCTTGGTAAGTTACTAAGTTTCTTCCATTTCATGGGTTAATAAATAATTCAAAAATCCAATTGATATATATATATATATATATATAGCACAATTGTCGCCTTAAATGTAAGCCACAGTCAAACCTAATTAAGGGACTTTTCGTAACTTTGAAACATGGATCTCTTTTTGTAATTAGCCCAAATCTCAGGGGTCTTTTGTATTTATCACTCTATTCTCTTTAATTCTACTTTTTTGAAAATAAAGAGGCACCAAATGAAATTGGCGCTAGAGTAAAAAAGAACGAACCTTGGCTTATAAGTTCCTCTAAATGTCACGCTACAAGAAAATTTCACTCCACTTTTTGTAACTAAATTTTATAGTTACTTACAGAATAAAAAATAATATTATTATTATTATCCTAAATTATACCAATAAATTAACATCAGATTGCAGACAGTTCTTATATTTGCCGATATAAATATTATAGATATTTACAGGTAAAATTACCTACAATTATTTTACCTACACTTTACAACTATCTTAATATTTACTTACAGATAAACTGTTTTTTCTTGTAGCTGTCATCTTCTCTTAATACTTGGCAGGATTTAAAGAGTCAATATCAGTGTTAATTTCTAAGTAAAACACAATTGTTTTAGTTCATTGATGCCTGAGAATAATTAAGACACGATTAATACTTGGCAGGATTTAGTGGACTTGCAGCCTATGGAGGATTTTTTGAAGTATGCAAACCAAAAAAGGGAGAAAGCGTGTTTGTGTCCTCTGCTTCTGGATCTGTGGGAAGTCTAGTTGGACAATATGCAAAGCTGTTTGGTTGCCATGTCGTTGGCTGTGCTGGTACCCAAGAAAAAGTATGACATTTTCCTTTTTTGCCTTGTTTTATTTTTCACCCGTCTTCTTTCTGTTTTCTAATAAGTGGACCCATTTAGATATTTAATTTTAATTCTTTTCATATTATTGAGAAAATCCATCCTTTAAGTGAGCTTTTTTGGAGATTTGGTCTTGTTATTTGGAACAAATAATCTTGTTATTTGGAACAAATAACAATAGGTAAAAGCTACCTCTTGCGCGCCGGATGGAATATTCTTGTGTTTCATCTCACAGGTGTGGATGATTGACACGTGTATTACATTTACCATTTTAGAACCCTACATTTTCTGATTTATGTTTGAAAATTTGGTTAATCATTGTGTCAATCATCCACATTGAAATAAGCGATGAAACACGATTTTGGAATAGAAGATCCCATTTGCGCGCGCTCACGTGAATTTGTTTTCTAAAACTTATTTTCTCATTTTATTTTGCTTCCTATTTGGCAACTTTAAATAAGGCAAAAAAAAAATTTAGTCCTCTAAGTGGATTGCATTGAAGATTTGGTCCTCCGTTTTTATCAAATTTTAGATTCAATCCTTTAAATGAAAATTAATATTCAGAGATTCAGTCCACTTATAAATATAATTTTATTTTTCAAAAATGAAAAGTTTAACTCAATTCAATTATAAATATAATATATAGAAAGGTATATTTAATTTAACTTTTAAATAAATAAATATAGTTTAAAATTTTAAATCAAAATAGTAATTCATAAATAAAGAAAAAAGATAATGTAAAATTATATTTATATCAACAATATAGTTAAATTTCTTAACATATAACCTTCCAAAAAAATATTTAATATATATCTTAATATTCCAAAATATATTTTATTTAATATAAGTTCAAATTGTTAAATTACTATAGTTTTAAATATTTAAATTTGAAATAAATAACAAATAGAGTACAACATGTTTGTCTCGTTCAACCCACCGCAGGTGCCCTACCTCCCCAACCCCTATTCGATACCCCTCACTTCCCCGGTTCCCCCACCCATTTTATAACTATATATATCGATGGGAAAAAAAATAAGAAAGAGGAAAATAGTGGTTGGGGAAGGCATTGGTTGGATTCGCTGTTGCTGCATAGTGGTATCAAGACATAGGACCAAATTTCAGTAAAAAAAACTCACTTAAAGAACGATTTTTCTCAGTGTGAAAAATCAGGACTGTACCTCTGAATGAGTCCACTTAGAGAACTAAAAAATAATTTTTTCTGTTCACTTTCCTTCAACTCTACTCAAGTTAGCTCCCTTTGGTAAGACTACGAGTGAACTCACTAGAATACTCTAATCCTTTGACAGTGACAATACTGTAGGGGAGGTCCTGCAGGAAAATAGCTCGACACCACACTCTTTTTTAAGAACTTTTCCAGCTGATTTTGATTTTGAATTTTTTTTGTACACAAGTTTTTTTGAGGAATATTACTTGCATTCAACTGAAAAAATCTAATTATATATATCCATATATTAGATTCAAACATCAGTAAGGATCGTTCCGAAAATAATTATGTTTAAAATCAAATTATCAGAGTTAAAATTAAGACAAAAATATAATTTCAATACGTGAATTAACACGATCAAGTGGTAAACAAACATGATTTTATCTGACAATTGTGTACTATATATGTAGGTTGATTTGCTTAAGGAAAAGCTTGGTTTTGATGATGCATTCAACTACAAGGATGAGACCAACCTCAATTCAGCTCTAAAAAGGTATTCATAATTTCCCCGCTGTACACAATAATATACAAATCATTCTTATTCAACTTAGTTTGATAAAATGTGATTTTTGTCTAAGAGATTTCAAAGCTTTGAATAGAGTCGATATAACTAGCGCCAAATGTACGAAAAAAATAGAGATGCATCCATATAGCTAGCTAGTGTCGAGCTTTTCAATTGTTATCCCCTTGTTAGACATAAATTTCGTCAACTACTAATCTACTATATCACATGTGGAGCAAATTAAAAGCAATATATATCTAAGTTCTCTAAAATTCATTTCTAAATTGAGCCAGGTACTTTCCCAAGGGCATCGACATATATTTTGACAATGTGGGAGGCGAGATGCTGGAGGCAGCGGTGGCTAACATGAACAAATTCGGTCGGGTGGCCGTGTGCGGTGCCATCTCGGAATATACTGGTGGTGGAAGGAAGGCATATCTGGAGATGCTACATGTGGTGTACAATAGGATCACAATTCAAGGCTTTTTGGCTGCTGATTACTTGAAATGCTACGCCGATTTCATCTCAATCACGGCACAACACCTCCACACTGGAAAAATGAAGGCACTTTGTGATATCTCGCACGGTGTGGAGAGTGTGCCTCGTGCTTTTATTGGGATCTTTCGTGGTGATAACATAGGAAAAAAGATTGTGCAGATTGCAGATGAGTGAGCGGCTTGATCAAACTTTATATATGGTCTAACTCTAGTATCATGATTTCATTCCTTCAACTAATAAATGAATATTGTTGTTAATTCCCCCGGAGTTTTTCATATTTTACTTTTTTCTAGGTTTAAATTTGCTTGATTGTCGTATTGATTATTATTAGTGCATTCACAAATTAACCGATTGACTTTCCCAAAGAAGATAAATACAATATTTATCATGTGTATCGGTAAATCTAGATAGTCAGAATCTAGCTGGCTAGAAATTAGGTGGATCATTTGCATTAATTATATTTTAATACTCCCTCCATCCCAAATATATTGTCCAGTATTTCTTTTTGGGATGTCCCAAATATATAGTCTATATTCCATATTTAATAGTACATTTTCCATTTTTTTACTATTATAATCCTATTTAATATGCATTTTGTAATTTACGTTATTCATTAAATGAGGGCAAATCAAGTAATTTTTTTTACATATTTTTAATTTCCAATATATTTTTTTTAATTTGTGTGAAAAGTCCAATTGGATTGAGACGGAGAGAGTAGTAATCTGTGTAATAAAACGGACCAAATTGTCCTTTAATTATTTTGGCTCCAAAAACTCTTTCAATCTAGTGCCAAATTTCAACACCCTCGCGTGACTCGCGCAAATCCTTCATTTTCGTGATGAACTTTTGGCAGACTTATATACTTACTTCACATAAATATTTTGGGAGCAAGTCTCATGTGAGACGGTCTCATGGATCTAAATCCGTGAGACGGACTTCCTAAGGGTTCCGTCTTGAGAACATGAACCATGAAAATAAATTTAAAAATAATAATGAACCATGAAGAAACAAAAATAAACCCTAAAAACATGAACCATGAAGAATAAACTCGAAAAACAAAAATAAATCCAAAAAATAAAAAATAAACCCTAAAAAAACTAAAAATCCTAAAAACCCTAAAAAAATCTAAAAATCCTAAAAACTCAAATCAATTAAAAATAAACCCAAGACACAAAATAAACCCTAAAAAAAATATAAACCCTAAAAAAAATAAAATCTGAAAAAAAAAACCTTTAAAACTTTGTGTCCATCTCACTGGAAAATGAACTGAGCGTTTTAAAGTTTTTGCCATATTTTGGTGATTTAAAAATAAAATTGATATGGAGATATTCTCCCTGGAGCAAATGTATGAGTATAAAGTTCCAACATCCAATATTTTGGTAGTGTGGGAGTCATTTTCTTTTTTTATTAGCTTACATATGGCTTTCCACATAAATAAAAAAATAAAAATAGGTTACATATGATTAGAGGTAAATTTAATCTGCCCCCAAATTTTGTTGAGTTTTTTTTATTTAGATTATATAAATAGATTGTTTAGATTATTATATATTAATTATTGAAAATAAGGTTCAGTTGCCTACTATATACAACATTGATTTGCCACAACACCCCACTAAAAGTTGCTTTTGTTTTTTTAATTTTTGATAGGTTATGTCGATCATATTTACAATATCAATATATATATATACAATTGTACATAGAACTTTCGATTTATCCAAAAAAAGATTATATAGAAAAAAGAATTTATTATTGGTTACCTTTTAGATTATAATAAACTGTATAGATAGAATATTTGATTTACCAAAAATAAATGGACTATATATATATATATATATATATAATTCTTGATTTTTTTGATTAATTGTTATCTTTTAAATTATATATGAAAAATATATGTTTGGAGTTGCCACATGTCTCAGAGTACTAGTAGTAAGGTAACGACATATGACATATATATTCTTTTTCTTTTTTAGTATATAAAAGTTGATTACAAATTAAAGAATATTGTAGGAGTGAAGAATCGAATCGTTTACCAAGAGTTAGACCCTTATCAAGATGCCATTAGACCGTAGGGTCTTGGCTACAATGTTGTATAGTTGTGTAAGACTGTAAATATTTTAATAAAATATTTATTATCATGCTTTAGAAAAGGGATAATTACAAAACAAAATCTAATATTTGGGCTAATTAAAAAAAAAACCTAGAGATATTTCAAAATTACAAAATGTCCCCTCAAATTTGAATATGTCTTAAATTAAAGATGTTAACTGTAATGAATTTCCATGTAGAATATGGGTTAAATATTCGAAATTTTTAGAAACTCTAGTTGTCACAGGTTGAGGCGATGCTCCCTCTTAACAGCGATCGCATTCTCTCTTCCACTCAATCTTAATTCATTCGATCATGGAGATTGATTCATTTTTGTTCCCTGAAATTCATTGATCCAATCATGCTCAATATACTGCTCCTCACGAGAATTCTCGTTCATCTTTTTCTAAGGAGATTTTCAATGAAAATCCTAATCCTACGCTACAAGATCGATCGTTTCCTTCTTCTTCGATGGCCCTTTTCTGATTGACAGTTGGCACCTTTCTCAAAAACAGTACGAAGTTCAGCATTTGGATCATTATCGTTCTCTCAATTCCCAGCGCACGACATCGCCTTGGTGTACGGATTCCATCCATGGAATATAATTTTTTGCCCAAACCCTAGCCCCAATAGATGATTTTCGACCTGTCAAGAAAGAAGATTACTTCTCCGTTATATGGACAAAGAAATCTATCAACAAAGGACGATTGAGTTAAAGGATTCTATGAATAGACACATTCTTCAATCCAAATGCATTAAGCCTTATTCAATGGAGGATTTAAAGGTAAAATTGCATTCAATATGACAACCTTCAAGCAGCTGGAAGATTGTTCCACTTGGAAAGGGTTACTATAATATTCAACCCGGGATAATGCGTCTCATGAATTGGGTGCCCAACTTCAACCCACACAAGATAAATTCTTCCATTGCGCATGTTTGGATTCGAATCTACGAATTGAGTTATGAGTACTGGCACCATTATTTAATTACTAAAATTGCGTCTTCAATTGGTACTCCAATACAAATTGATAACCGTTTTTTATCTGGAGAAGTTGGACATTTTGTTCGTGTTGTGGTGGAACTGGATTTAAATAAGCCCATTCAAGAGTTTGTTATTGTCAAACGAGTATGCCATTGTTCTTTCGTTTCTATCGGATACGAAAATCTCCCAGATTTCTGTGTTCATTGCCGAATTGTTGGCCATAATATCAATCAATGCCGTAATACCATTACTAAAGAAGCGTCAAAGCCTGGGGAAAAAAAATCAAAAAAGAGGTTAGTCCAGTCCGTGGTAGATCATTGCATCGTGATCATTGTCCGGGGGATAAGGGTAAGGCCATTGCTTCAGAAAATTGGGTGCAAGTTAAAAAACGACACAATGGAGTTAATGAAATTGGAAAATCTATCTCGGAAGTCAACACGAAGAATCCCTTGAGGTATTAAGTGGCGATGGGGTCGAAGATGCTGTGGTGGTTGGAGACACTATTGATAGGGAAATATCGAAAAATCCAACGGTTAATGATGATCGAACCTTGGCAATGGTCGATAATGTTAATAGTGACATACCTACACCTTTGCAGGTGGTATACCACTCTTCTCAGCACCAAAGTAATCATGCATCTGACTTAAATGACATAAGGAAAGAGGAATTACAACGAACAATTACCGACGTCTCCAAGTGCTTGATAGCATACGAGTTGAACTCTAATGACCCTTCAGAGAGTTTTCAAGCCATAGCGGCTGCGGCTCGGAAACGATGGTCTGACATGGAGGACAAAGAGGAGCAAGAAGAAGAGAAACAAGAAAAATTGGAATTTAAAGACAAAGATATGTGACACTTCCACCATTCCGCTTGTATTTCTCTCATGTGATTCTTCAGAATCTATGAAGTCTATGACAATTGTGGCTCGTGGATCTGGGCCGACATGTTAGTCCAAGTGGCTACGATAATCTAGAGGGGGGTGAATAGATTATGCCGATTTTTCACAAATCACCCTATTTTTCGAATCAACAAGTAAATGACAAGAATGTAAATACGGAAATTAAACAACACTCGTTGATTTAAAGAGGTTCAACCCAAGGGCCTAATCCTCTACCACCCCAAAAATCTCAGGGATGGATTTCAAAAAAAAAAAGATTTTATTAATTACCACAATTAATACAACACCTTGAGGATCACCACAAACAACAAAGATTACCACAATCTTCCTTCACCAAAGAGTACCACACTCTTCAAAACCTAAATTCTTAAAAATACTCTAAGGATGTCTTGTGTTGAATGATGGACAAAATTCAAGATTACAAAATAAACCAATACAAAGATTGATTGCAAGTGTAATCAAGAATCAAAAAAACCTCAAAGATGTGCAAGTGAAATACTTGGGCTATTACAACAAGAATGTAAAAATATAAGCTTGAACAAAGATTTCTTGTTGTGTATTTTGCTTGTATGTGTTGTATATAGTGTCTTCAATTCATCCCTCTATTTATAAAGGAAGCTTCACCAAAATAGGCTCCCAACATAGGCTCCTCTATCTTCACTTTTGTCTAAAAAAAGAAGATCACAAGATGTAGAAATATTGTACAAAATTGAAAAGCAAATCTTTTTGTCACAGTTAAACGGTTGGAATTTTTCTTTGTCAAAAAATAACATAGGGCGATATTTTGCCTGTTGAAAATTTCGACCGTTTTTGAAAAATAGTGCGATCCAGGTAGGGGTTTGCGGGTAGTGCCCTAGGGTGCGGCCAGTCGACCTCACCCTTTCGGTCCCTCTTCCTCTTTTTTTCAAGACCCGTAAGTTACATTTCGTGTTTCTTATGACCGGCCGCTTTCCCTTTGAAATGTTGTCCGATTTTTTCAAAAATAAACTTCAAGAAATACTCCAAAAAATTAGTAAAAACATTTTAAATCATTTGAGAGTATTTAGACAACATTTATAAACATAGTTTTGGTGTAAAAACCAATTTAAACAAACCATCAAAAGTGTTGTCCAATTTTTATCAAATTAAAAACCTAAGAAATACTCCAAAAATTAGTAAAAACATTTTAAATCATTTAGGAGTATTTGGACAACATATAAAAACATTGTTTTGGTATAAAATCTTATTCAAACAAAATCATCAAAATCTTGATAAAAACATTTATCTAACAAACTCCCCTTTTGATGATTACAAACCAAAACAATTTTTAGAAGGTCGATTTTAAAACAAAACAAATTTTCCGGTCTTAAAACAACAATCAATTACAAACAAGATACATCATAAGTACAAGCACACAAGGATAGGAGCAAAGATTTTTCAAAATCATTTTTGCACAAGCTTCCCTATCAACATGCATATAAAGAACAAGTATACAACAACAACTAAAAGCTAAAAACAACTTAAGCTTGAATTCCATGAGCTTATAAGCTCCCCTGTCACAAAACATCATTAGTCAAGCATAAAATTCCACAATACATCAAATGGACTAAGCATTGTTCACTAAACTTATGGCTTTCAAGAGCCCTAGCTTATAGCTTTTCTTGCAAGCTTATTTTAATTTTTGAGCGTATGAGCATTTTTCCTGTTTCTCCCCTTTGGAATCATCAAAAAGAATGTTAGCACGATAAAAACATCATATATTCATATCAATGCGCAAATTTATCGATTTATCGAGCTTATTGAAAATTGAAGCTTAAATTCCAAATAAAAGAGAAAAGTTGATCAATTGACTTGCAAAAGCTCATTTGATTGATAAAACATGATCTCTATAAACTAATATGACTTTTCAAATCGAGAGAATTACGTAGGTGATGAATTTTTCATTGAAACCTTTTTCGAACACTTGGCGTTCGAATAAAACTAGAAGTATATAACGCCTTTGAAATTCATTTAAGCCAAAAATTTCATCACCAATTCAGTTCAAACAACATTCAATACATCATAAATATTAAGCTCATCACATTCATATGAAACTAGCATCAATAATTTTGCAAATAAGTCAAAATCTCAAGGGTTCAACCCAATTGAGCAAATGGAGTAGAATTCTTACCATTTATTCGGTAAAGATGATCAATGATGATGATAATCGAGCTTAATGAAGTCCAAAATATAAAACATATGCAAAAAAACAAATTTGAAGTGAAATTTGTGTGATTTAGGCAAAGGGGACGAAAAATGGCCAAAATAAGTTAAAATGAAGAATCAAGAACGGTTTTAATCGATTTTAAAGCTATAGTTGAGAAAACGTTGAGGGCGAGGTTGCCCTCAACCATTTCAGCCCATTGTGTTTTGAAAAAATTTCCAAAATCGAATTTTCAACCAAAAATCCGATTTTTCGCCCCTAAGTTTTAAAACGCAAAATGCAATTATAGACCTCATTCAATATGCATTATGCCTAACCGAGCTCGTATTGATGCAAAAGTCTCGGAAGTTAACGGTTTTTTGTAAATATGTCCGCTAATTGATCTTGAGATGGTACAAAAGATATCTCAATTTTTCGTTTTGAAACACAATCCCTTAGAAAATGATGTCGAATCTCAATATGAACGGTTATGATAAACCGGATTTTGAGCAATGTTTATAGCGGATATGTTATCACAAAAGATAGAACATTTTCAAAAGAACATTTATAATCCGCTAAAGTTTGTTTCATCCAAAGAAGTTGAGTACAACAAAATCTTTCGGGGTAGTTGAAAGTGAAACACAATTTTGCTTCTTTGAAAACCAAGATACTAGGCAATCGCTTAAAAATTGACATGATCCGGAAGTACTTTTCCGATCATCAATATTTCCCGCATAGTCCGAATCACTATAACCTTTAAGAGAAAAATTTTCATTCTTTGGATAAAAATATTGAATAGTGCCTTTCAAATATCGAAAAATCCTTTTATGACTTAAATGAGATTCTTTGGGATTGCTTTGAAAACGAGCGCATAGGCATACGGCATGAAGAATGTCCGGTCTACTTGCGGTTAAATAAAGTAAACTACCAATCATACCTCTATATTTGGATTCATCAACCGACTTGCCTTTTTCATCTTTTCAATCTTGACGCGTTTGTTGCCAAAAGACGGTTCTTCCTTCTTCAATGCCAAATTTCTTCAAAAGCTCCTTTGTATATTTTGATTGAGAAATATAAATTCCTTCTTGGCATTGCTTAATTTGAAGTCAAAGAAAAGTTGAGCTCCCCCATCATGCTCATTTCAAATTCACTTGCATTAACTTAGAAAATTTGCACAAGGATTCATTAGTAGCACCAAAAATAATATCATCAACATAAATTTGCACTAATAAGCAATCTTGCCCTTTTTCAAAAACAAAGAGAGTAGTATCAACTTTACCTCTTGTAAAACCATTTTGCAAAAGAAAAGAGCTAAGTCTATCATACCATGCATGGGGTGCTTGTTTCAAACCATACAAGGCCTTTTTAAGTCTATAAACATCATTAGGCCTAGAAAAATTTTCAAACCCCGGAGGTTGTTTTACATAGACTTCTTCTTGAATAATACCATTTAAAAATGCGGATTTTACATCCATTTGGTAAAGCTTGAAATTTTTAAAACAAGAATAGGCAAGTAAAATACGAATAGCTTCTAAACGTCCGGGTGCAAATGTTTCATCATAATCAATACCTTCTTCTTGACAATAAACTTGAGCTACTAACCTTGCTTTGTTTGAACAATATTGCCTTGGTCATCGAGCTTGTTCCGAAATACCCATTTTGTACCAATAATTGTTTGAGATGGAGGACAATGTACTAATTCCCATACATCATTCCTTTCAAATTGATTCAACTCCTCTTGCATCTCTAAAAACCAATCCTCATCTTCAATAGCTTCCTTAGCATTTTTAGGCTCTTTTTGAGATATAAGAGCTTTCTCGGCAAATTTTCCCCGAGTCATTACTTTATCAAGGGGATCACCAATAATAAGATATTTTGGGTGATCTCCCTTAAATTTCAATGCTACGGGAAGATTCGAAGTATCACTTTATCTTCTTGAGGAACACTTGAGCTTGAAGGTTGATTATTTTGAGTTTCATCTTGAACAATGGTTTCAACGATATCCTCTTCATCACTTTCATCATTTGGTATCCTTTCAACCCCCGAAGTTTCATTGAATTTGACATGGATAGATTCTTCAACAACCCCGCTAGTCTTATTATAAACCCGATATGCTTTGCTCTTGATTGAATACTCCCATAAATATTCCTTCATCGGCCTTAGGATCAAGTTTGTCCAATTGATCCTTAGTATTCAAAATAAAACATTTACATCCAAATATTTTGAAATAACTAATATTTGGAGTTCTTCCTTTCCAAAGCTCATATGGAGTTTTATTCATTTTAGGACGAATATAAACTCGATTAATGACATAGCAAGCGGTACTTACCCGGCCCAAAAATATTTTGGAAGTGAAAATTCATTGAGCATGGACCGACTCATTTCTTGAAGTGTCCGATTCTTCCTTTCGGCTACTCCATTTTGTTGAAGTGTCCTTGGAGCCGAAAAATTATGACTATATCCCTTGGTTTCACAAAAGACTCTAAATTCGCCGTCAAATTCTCCACCTCGATCACTTCGAATGGACTTAATAGTATCTTCCTTTTCATTTTCAATGAGTCTACACAACTTAACAAACTCATTAACGGCATCACTTTTATTTGTAAGAAATAGAGTCCAAGTATATCTAGAAAAATCATCAACTATAACAAAAGTGTAATGTTTTCCACTTAGACTTGCCGTACCAATATCCCCATCAAGATGAAGCATTTGTAGGGGTTTGGTAGTGGAAATTTCATTTTTGGGCTTAAAACTACTCTTAACTAATTTGTTCTTTTGACAAGTGTCACATAAGCCAAGATTTTCAAAATTCAATTTGGGTAGTCCTTTTACATGTTGGTTTTTGTAAATAGTTTGCAAATTTTTGTATCCAACATGTCCAAGTCGCCTATGCCATAAGCTAGTTAAATCATTATTGGCGACAAGACAAGAAACATTTTGACTAATCAAATCACTTGTACAAATTTTGTAAAGATTGCCTTTTCTAATTGCTTCACAAATAATTTTATCATTTTTGGAAATAAGGCATTTTTCTTTATTAAAAACAACATTATAATTTGAGTCACAAAGTTGGCTAACACTTATCAAATTGAACTTAAGCCCTTCTACTAAAAGAACATTACTAAGAGAGAACGAAGAGTTACCAATTTCTCCATTTCCAAGAATTTTTCCTTTGCCATTGCCGAACATGACCATACCCTCTTCTTGGAGCTTGATGTTGGTAAAAAGTTCTCTCTTTCCGGTCATATGGCGTGAACATCCGCTGTCCACGAGCCATTTTGAATCTTCCATTGTTGTTATAGCCCCTATAACCTACAAATGAATTATTTTTAGGTACCCTATAATTTTGGGGTCCATGGGGTTAGCCTTGAGACCTTTAGGTCTCAATAATAGCTAAAATTATTCTTTAATTTACAATTGCTAACATAGTGTCCATTCTTACCACAATAAAAACAAGTAATAATACGAGGACTACTAAAGACGTACAAAGATTGGACCTTGGTCTTTTTTATTAAAAGCATTTTGAAAAGGTTTATAACAAGTCCTAATTTAGAATGCTCACCTCTTTGTGCATCTAAAATTTTTGTGACTTTATCCGTACTTAAATTGAATCGATGCACATCCTTTTTCAAATTTTCAATATCATTTGTGAGCGTTTGTTTTTCGGTTTCAAGAGTACGGACCATAGTAAGAGTAATAGCATGAGCTTTATCAAGAGAGTCATAAGAAGTAAATAATTTATCCTTTTCTAGTTTAAGCTCTTTATGCTCCCTTTTCAAATTCTTGTATTTAACAATCAAATTTTGAAACTCATTTTGCAATTCATCAAAATCACATTGTAATTCATAGACTAGGGAAAAGATGAAGCATTAGAGCGCACTCGGTATTTTCATCGCCTATGGCCATAAGACCATGTTCGGATTCTCCTTCCTTCCGGTTGTTTCAAGTAATTCATCCCAAGTTTTGACGCCCGCATTTAATGCCTTCTTTTTCGGAAAAGGCTTTTTCTTTCTTTTGTTCCTCTTCCGCTAATTTTGGGCAATCGGCTATGTAGTGCCCGGATTTTCCGCATTTGAAGCAAGAATTGTCTCTCGCTTTCTTGCTTTATTTTTGTTTACAAATTTTGCAAATTTTCTAACAAGAGTCGTTTCTTCATCATCCTCATCACTAGCATAATAAACATTATTAGAAAGAAAACCGATTTAGAGGTGGATGGTTGAGAATTTTTCCTCTCTTGAGATATACTTCATAAATGAGGAGATTCCCAATGAGCTCATCAAACTTGAGTGTCTCAAGATCCGTGATTGCATCACCTTTTCCGGACCATGAGCCGGGAAGAGCGTTTAATACTTGGTCACCTTGTCTTCTTCTTGAGATGACCTTTCCAAGAGCCACAAAGAGGATTGACAATGATGCCCTTTCCACCATTTTTGTTATGCTTTCACCATCATGCATATTGAAATTTTCAAAGTCTTTCACAAGCATTTGTTTTTCTTGCTTGCTTTACTTTCTTTGTGCCCTCATAAATGGTTTCTAATTTTTCCCAAACTTCATGTGCCGACCGTATGCCTCTTATGCGATTATATTGTGGCGGTAAAGAGAGCAATGTAAAATATTTAAGGTCTTACCATTTAGAGAGAAAGCTTGTCATTTTCATCGCACTCCTTGAATGGCTTGGGAGTAGTGGTACCATCCTCCAATTTTGTTGTTGGTTGAGCAACTCCTTCAATGACCACATTCCAAATATCAAACCGCATCCTTGTAGAAAGCACTCCATACGGTCTTTCCAAAATGCGTAGTTGTTGGCGTCAAATAGTGGTGGCTTGTTGGTGGAGGCGCCGGTGGTGAGATAAGCTTCATTCGTAGCCATGGATCTTTCCTCTTTACTCGGAACGAGCTTAGCCAAAGAGTTTGGCTCTGATACCACTTGTTAGTCCAAGTGGCTACGATAATCTAGAGGGGGGGTGAATAGATTATGCCGATTTTTCACAAATCACCCTCTTTTTCGAATCAACAAGTAAATGACAAGAATGTAAATACGGAAATTAAACAACACTCGTTGATTTAAAGAGGTTCAAAGGCCTAATCCTCTACCACCCCATTATCTCAGGGATAGATTTCAAAAAGAAAAAAGATTTTATTAATTACCACAATTAATACAACACCTTGAGGATCACCACAATCCTCTTACAACACCTTCAAGGAGATTACCACAATCTTCCTTCACCACATTTGAAGAGTACCACACTCTTCAAACACCTATCACCTAAATCACCCAAGTGTATTCTTACCACAAGAATACTCACAAGGATGTCTTGTGTTGAATGATGGACAAAATTCAAGATTACAACTCTATGAAACCAATACAAAGATTGATTGCAAGTGTAATCAAGAATCAAAAAGCCTAGACCTCAAAGATGTGCAAGTGAAAGTACTTAGGCTATTACAACAAGAATGTAAAAATATAAGCTTGAACAATTTGCAGATTTCTTGTTGTGTATTTTGCTTATATGTGTTGTATATAGTGTCTTCAATTCATCCTCTATTTATAGGGAAGCTTCACCAACATAGGCTCCCAACATAGGCTCCTCTATCTTCACTTTTGTCTACAAAAAGAAGATCACAAGATGTAGAAATATTGTACAAAATTGAAAAGCAAATCTTGTCATCACAGTTAATTGTAAACAGTTGGAATTTTCTTTGTCAAAAAATAACAACGGTTATTTGTTGAAAATTTCGACCGTTTTTGAAAAATAGTGCGATCCAGGTAGGGGTTGCAGGGGGTGCGGCCGAGGTCGAGGTGGGTGCGGAATAGTGCGAGTCGACCTCACCTCGACCTGGTCCTTCCTTTTCTTTTTCAAGACCTGTAAGTTTTTCGTGTTTCTTATCTTGGTACCGGTCGACCACTTTGGGCGAAACGGCCGACTTCCCTTTGAAATGTTGTCCGATTTTTTCAAAAATAAACTTCAAGAAATACTCCAAAAAATTAGTAAAAACATTTTAAATCATTTGGGAGTATTTAGACAACATTTATAAACATAGTTTTGGTGTAAAAACCAATTTAAACAAAACCATCAAAAGTGTTGTCCAATTTTTATCAAATTAAAAACTCCAAGAAATACTCCAAAAATTAGTAAAAACATTTTAAATCATTTAGGAGTATTTGGACAACATATAAAAACATTGTTTTGGTATAAAATCTTATTAAAACAAAATCATCAAAATCTTGATAAAAACATTTATCTAACACGACATTCCACAGACTACATTAGACTATCAAGAAGATACTTGAGCACGTGCTAAAACAACAACTAACTATGCCATTCGAAATTCTTCTAGAAATAGACGTCCTTCGTTTAAATTGCGTTTTAAAGGTTTAACATTATTTTTTCTTTGCTAACTGATCGACTTGTGATCAGAATATTTTTCTTTCTTTTATATATTTCCATTTACTTAAAAAAAGGATACTGTAATATTTCTGGAACTATCAAAGGAGTTTTTGAAATATTTTTTGCTTATAAAGGGGAAAAATATAAGACCAGATCAAAATCCAAAGTAATTTTTTTGCAATTTTCAAAAATATGTAGTTTTCTTTTGTAATTAGCCAAGTTGTAAGGGGATTTTCGTAATTATCTCAAACAAATAAGTAAGAGGTGTCAAATGGGTTGTGTCAGCCCGATGCTGGTCTGCCAGACCAATGGAAAAAATTGGGCTGCTTTTTTTGGAACCCAAGCTCAGCCTATACTTCAAAAATACATGTAAAATATATCAGCCGATTTGGCCCGACCCGATATTTCAAGCCTAATGGTCGGGCCAAATAGATTCGACTATTTTCAAACCTATGAAATCACAGCCCAACCCGCCCTATCCTTGGGCCGGTCAGACCAACCCATGCCCGGACTGGTTTTCACATCTCTACAAATAGGGACTGCACATCCCTGCCTTATTACCGGGTCAATCGGGCAGGCCCGTGGTCGAACTAGTTTTGACTGTTGAAATCAAAGAATCCATAAAATACTCAGAGAGAAAATAAATACATGTATTCTTATTATGCAAAACCAAAAGTTAATTACAAAATAAAGAAAAACAACCAAATATAGACGACTAGAAAACCTAACCTAAAACCATAAAAGGACTAAAACTAAACAAGGAATCATAATATTTTAATTGTTTATTGATTTTTTAGTACCTCACCTATAGACACTTTGCTGGTTTGATACATGACATTCCGAGTTACCAATTTAGTACCCATACTTTACATTATTTTATAAATTGATACTTATTCACTTTTATGGACGAAAATTCCCTCAAAAACATAAGTATACTCAAAATGAGTTTTTGAGTACAATTATTCAAATTATAACATCAATTAAAATTTTAATGAATTTAATTAATAAAAAAAGAAGTTTCTAAAATATTAATGAATTTTTAGAAAAATAAAATTAATTACGTTAAATTAGTAAATCAATAAACATAAATTAAAATATAATTATTCAATAAGAAAAATTAATTTAGGTAACTAATTTTAAAAATTAAGATGAAAATTAAATAATTTAAAAATTAAAATTAAGATAGTAAACAAGAAAATTATAGCAATTCTTTTGATATATTAATTTTTAATTAGCTTTTTACTTGAATTTTAAAAAAATAAATAATTGAATTTTGTTTTATTTTTTACAATTAAGGATTTTGTAATTTAATTTAAATAATAATAATGTTATTTCTCTATTAAATTTATTTTTACATATAATAATTCTACTTAAAACTTAATTTTTTAACAAAAATAAAAAAAACCTTGAGGGCATTTTTGTCCTTAAAAGTGAATAGATACCAATTTATAAAAAATGTGAAGCATGTATGCTAAATTGGTAACTCGAAAATGTCAGATAACAAACCAGCAAAATGAGTATAGGTTAAATAGTAAAAAATCATTAACCCTATTATACATTTATACCGTATTTTAACATTGACAACTCTATAAATGGGGCTGCCATTCGATCAACATTGGCGCTGAAACTTGAACCGGAAGATTCAGGCTTGGCGCTTGGAGAATAAGGACATTAAGGATATCGGGCTAGTGGAAACGAACCCTAACGGGAGGTACGCAAATTTGGGTTCTGAAATTACGTGAACCCGACATAAATTTTTTTGGATGATGATAAAATGATTGAAACAGGGGAATCATTCCTTATCACACCAAATATTTGATTGTATTTGATCGAAATCCAATTCCTATTTTTTTTGGGAAGAATCAGACACCCAGCTTGGAATGAATTTGTCTGAAAATGGAAAATCTTTGGATAATTGTGGCGATATTTGATCAAAATCCAATTCCTAACCTTTTTTTTTCCGGGTTTAAACTGTCCGGGCCAATGCGGCCCGTTTAACATCTGTAGATAAAGGCTAAAACCCGCCATTCTCACAGTCACAGCTCATTATACTATCTATTCCACAATTCAATTACTTACTGTGTTCACCTTTTTATGAAGTTTAGGCTTTGTAGTCCGAGTTATATGGCCTGTAAAGATGCTGACAGCTCTGTGGCAGGTGAGTACTGTCACACTCTTTACCTGATTGCATCCAATTTTTTATTTAGGTTCTATGCTCTTACTTCTGGGCTCATGCGGCCTTTGGATGTGCTCATTTTTCTGAAATTGTGTCAGTCACTAGAGCCGAGGGAAGAAAGGAGGAAGTTGAAAATGAGTCCATCGTCAGTCTATCTTTCAGGAAAGATGAAAATTTTGGAGAATGGTACTCTGAGGTATGATTATGAGAACACCTTAATTTAATTGAATTATAACTGCATATACTTTTCTTTTGTGCTTCCTGTTGTTATCGCTTTTCTGCATATAATTTGAAATTCTTCAAGAATTCTTGCCAAATGAAACTCCAAAGAAATGGTTCTTTTCCGTGATCAATTAATATCTTTTGCGCCTTTTTTTATGACATTGTCCTTATTCGCAATTTGTGGTTCTGCTATGTTCTTCCGCGTTGATATCAAGAATAGGATTATCCAGCCAATCTTCATTTTTGTTGCTTTGAGTTGTGTACAGGTTGTTGTTAATGGGGAAATGATTGAATACTATGACATAGCTGGCTGCTACGTAATGCGACCATGGGCAATATCAATTTGGGAGACCATGAAAGTAAGTAATACATAATCATCCTGTAAAATCAAAGTGAAGAAAACGGTTGTATTTGGCTTATTGATTTATAAGGCTTTATCTATCCGAAGCTCTTTATAAGAAGGCCTTGATAAATTTGGTAACAGCTGTAATTTTTCTTGTACAAAAATTGTCTACTATTATGACTCTCAGCGCAATTTGTTTGTCGTATTAGTAAAATATCCTTTTTGAAGCCACACGTTGCTCAATTTATCTTAAAACCTCAAATTCATGAAGAGTTTTAGTGTGTCAAATCTTTCCATTCCTTTTGCTGCTTTTTGATGCATTAGAGTTTTCTGGTCATTGCTTTACTAATATCTAAGGTAATATACTTGCGTATATATTCATTGCGGAATCATCTTAAAAGAAGAAAATGCAAGGTTGCTAGGCAGTGTTTTTCCGTGCCTTATTATCCTGTCTCACTTGGAATTTATTTAAGGCTTCTTGCTATTAAATAAGGGTGCCTATCATTGAATTTGTTGGCATTATTCCTCTACAGGATTTTTTTGATGCTGAAATCAAGAAAATGAAAATTAAAAACTGCTACTTTCCACTGTTTGTATCTGCCAGTGACCTACAAAAGGAGAAGGATCATATAGAGGGTTTTGCTCCTGAGGTGAGGTTACTTTACTTTTGGCTCTTGTCCATAGATCTGAAGGCTGAACTTTGTTCTTGTATTTGTGAATATGTTGGAAATTCATGCAGTAATCAGCAATCAACTTTTAGTTGTATCAGTCTTTACCTGTTTGGGCCCAAAATTCACATAACGACTAATGAATTTTAATGCAGTGCTTATACCTTGTTACTTATTAAACTTGTTGTTTGCAGTCTGCATTTTTCCTTGGGAGTTTTGGTTGCCTTGTCTACTTTGTCCTACATATTTTTGAAATTCTTCTCTCAATCTCTTTGTGTGAGTTCTCTGAGAGATGTTCATAAGTTGTTATTATTATTATTATTCAATTGATTTTTAGGTTGCATGGGTCACAAGGTCGGGAGAATCTGAGCTGAAGTTGCCCATTGCTATTCGTCCTACCAGCGAAACTGTCATGTATCCATATTTTTCCAAGTGGATAAGGGGGCACCGAGATTTGCCTTTGCGGCTTAATCAGTGGTGTAATGTTGTCAGATGGGAATTCAGCAATCCAACCCCATTTATCAGGTGCTTTCATTGTAATGGCTGTTTAGTTTTCTTTTCATTTTGTTTGTAGTCTAATTGTATTGTTATTTGTTGTTGCTATTTGTAGACAGTGGTGTAACTTGGGTTATAAGGTTATTCAAATGCAGAATCTTAGGTTATGTATGGAATTGTTTTCAAATCCAATTTTCCAATTTCCAACTATTCCAGAAAATGAATTTATATTTGTTTAAGAAATTCTCAATAGAAATAAAGTCATTTTCAATTTTTATGGAAAGATTCTTTTGAAAATACAACCAAACAAGTTTTCATCACCATCAGGCAAATCTATGTGAAAATACACTGCAATCACGCAAAACGATGTCAAAAATACACTACAATCACGCAAATCTATGTCAAAAATACTATAACCAAACATATTTTCAATTTTAAACAGAAATTCAGACAACAAACCAAACATATTCTCAATTCTCACACGAAAACCAATAAAGTTTGAAACTTCATTTTCCAACACTAGAAACTAGAAATTGGACTTGGAAACACATCCATACATTCCCTTAGTCTTTAATTTTCTTACTTCATATTTTGGCCGATTTTCTTACTTCATATACAAAATTGTGCAAATTACAGGGGAATTAAATTAATAAGTCATACAATGAAACTATGGGAAAGAGTTATAGAGGCAAGAATAAGAAATGAAACTAGTATATTAGATAATCAATTTGGCTTCATGCCAGGAAGATCCACAATTGAAGCTATACACTTAATTAGACGTTTATGTGAACAATACAACGAGAGAAAACAAGATTTACATATGGTTTTTATTGTCTTGAAAAGGCATACGATAGAGTCAACCGGGATATAATGTGACGCGTATTGGAAAAAAGAGGAATAAAAATAGCTTACATAGATGCCATAAAAGATATGTATGATGATATAACAACATGTATCAGGACACCAACAGGAATATCTAGTGAATTCCCAAACACTATAGGTTTGCATCAGGGATCCGCTTTAAGCCCTTACATTTTTATCCTAATAATTGATGAAATCACTAAACACTTACAAAAATCCATCCCTGAATGTATGCTATTTGCGGACGATATAGTTTTAATTGATGAAACAAGGGAAAAAATAAATGCAAAATTGGAAGTTTGGAGAGAAGCACTCGAATCAAAAAGTTTTACTATAGGGCTAAAACAGAATACATGGAATGCCACTTTAGTAAAAACAACACGAACAATGAGACGAAAGTTAAAATTGACGGACATGAAGTGAGTATACAAAAAGTTTTAAATACTTAGGATTTATAATTGAAGAGAACGGAGAAATCAATAAAGATGTCACACATAGGATCCAGACGGGTTGGAATAAATGGAGGAGTGCATCTTCTATCCTTTGTGACCGTAAAATACCGTTAAAAATCAAAGGAAAATTTTATAAAATGGCCATAAGGCTCGTAATGCTTTATGGAGCAGAATGTTGGGCCACTAAATATGAACACGAACAAAAAATGAGGGTAGCAGAGATGAGAATGTTAAGATGGATGTGCGGACACACTAGATTAGATAGAATAAGAAATGAACACATTAGAAACAAAGTGGGAGTAGCACCAATATATGAGAAAATTAGAGAAACACGATTAAGATGGTTTGGACATGTTTATAGGAGACCTTTAGATGCACCCGTGCGACGTTTAGAAGGTAGGGAATCACTCACACAAATCAAAAGAGGCAGAGGTACGCCTAAAATGACTTGGAAATAAGCTATTAAACAAGACATGTTATACCTAGAAATAAATGAAAATATGGCTTATGACCGTTAACGATGGCGCGATATGATCCGTATAGCCGACCCCACTTAGTTGTTGTTGTTGTTGTTGATATTTTGGCCGATTTTCCTACACTGATCATGATATATGAGATAAGATTACTTTTCCCTTCAATTTATTGTTGATAATTTGCTATTCTGTAGGAGTCATGATGTCTGTTTAGTTTTCATTTCTTTCATTTGAAGTCTAATTGTATTGCTATTTGTAGACAGTGGTGTAACTTGGTTTATCAGGTTATTCAAATGCAGAATCTTAGTCTTTAATGTTATTGTTTCGTATTTTGGCCGATTTTCCTACACTGATTATGATATATGAGATTACTTTTTCTCCAATTTATTGTTGATAATTTGCTATTCTGCAGGAGTCGTGAGTTTCTTTGGCAGGAAGGACATACCGCTTTTGCGACCAAGGAGGAAGCAGATACTGAGGTAAGTTCTTGCTAGACTATGGAAAATATGAAAATGATCTGTATGCAATAATGACATTTTTGAGCATATGCTTGCCAATAGTAGTGAGAATTAATGGACCATAAGAATGTAATTATGTTCTAATGTGAGCCAGGAACTCTGACTTGTTATTGCCTTAGGCTGTCAGAAATAATGCCCTTAACATGATGATGCAGTGTTTTTCTTGAGTAATTGAATATAGTGTTTCTTATATGATACTTGAATTCTTCTTAATTTTCTTAATCAAAAAATTAATTTTCGTATGATGCTATAACTGGTTCTTAAGTTGAAGTATTTTGTTAAAAAACTTCGTTTATTATTCTTATATATTGTCTTAATTCATAAGTTATGAGTTTCCTTAGCTAACAGAGGTGTACTTCTATGGCATAATATAGCTCTCTTGTGCTTCTTATTTTTCAGGTGCTTGACATCTTGGAACTATATAGACGCATATATGAGGAGTTCTTGGCTGTTCCAGTTATTAAGGGCAAGAAAAGCGAGCATGAGAAGTTTGCTGGTGGACTCTATACGACTACTGTTGAGGTGGCAATAATGCGATGATGTTTGAGACGTTACTCTAACAGAATGGTTATTCATGAACCATTAAGGAGACTTCTTTACTATATCTGAATGATTGGCTTCTCTTCATGACAGGCTTTTGTCCCGAACACTGGATGTGGTGTGCAAGGTGCAACTTCAAACTGTCTAGGCCAAAATTTTTCAAGAATGTTTGAGATTAATTTTGAGAACGAGAAAGGAGAAAATGTTACGGTCTGGCAGAATTCATGGGCTTATACCACCAGAATGGTAAATGGCCCTCTCATTGCTTTAATTTTATTTTATTCTTAAAATATCGGTCTACGCCACATATACAGAAGTCTAATGTCTTCTCTCTTGTCTTTCACTGATATGGTTTATCATATACTTAGCAATTTTTTTTGTGTGCATAAAATCTTCCCCTAAGTGCTTGTAAATAATTTCAGTTTGGAACTGGAACTTAGGTCATGTCATAGACATCAGAAATGCAGTTCACTTGGTCATGAATATAATTGAGAATTTTCTTGCTTTTTTTATTTTGATATCAGTTTCAGTGAGAACTTAGTGACTAACAAACAATAAGACTTTAGTTTGAAACCTAGTGTACGGTTTTGAGTTTCCATACTTCTCTCTGACTGTGATTTCTTTTGCATAGTCAAAATGTGGTTTTGCATATTGACATGGTCTATATGCCACATATACAGAAGTCTAATGTCTTCTCTCATGTCTTTCACTGATATGGTTTATCATATATTTAGCATATTGACTGCTGCTTAGGATTTTGATTTTGCTTGATTAAAATTCTTAGATTTTCATTTCCGCTCTCATATGCTGTTCGCCTTATTTTTAGCTTCACCGCAAGTGTACGGTGTAAGTTATAGAATAGGGTAGCAAGGTCGTATCCACGGAGACTAATAAATTTATGTGCTAAGTATTGAACCAAAATAGCCTTATTTTTATTTAGACGATCGTAGTTGGATGATTGTTACAAGATTAAGACAATTAAGACTACTAAATACACAAGAGTAAGATAATGAGAATAATAGAAGTATCAAGATGATGAAATGGATTCCCGGGTTAAGGTTTCGATTAATAACCCTCTTGTTGTCCGAGTTAAAAAGTCAAGTTATTATCAATATTCCTATAAGACGATCACGAAAGTATTTTATCCTCCCTCTCGAGATGCATATAAAATGTAGATTGAAATACCTATGCTAGCATCTCTACTCAACATAAGATATTCAACTCCCAAAAGCACAAAAGATCAATTGTCCTCACAAATATTTACAAACCTCTCGATTTATGCAAATATTTGTGTCAAGTACTCAAGATCTAATATTGAAACTCATCTCTCAAATTATGAATCAATATATCAAACATTGTAAATCATTGATCAAGTGATAAAACAAGAATAAGCTCAAAGTACTCAAATAGGCTTCAAGACAATAACTTCAACTAAGATTAAAACATTCAACAAGAGTTCATTAATCTACTTCCAAAACCCGAAAATCTAAAGAGTTTAGCTACACATGATTTCTAAACAACTCATAAACAAATTGTTCAAAGCCATGACAAACTAAAATGAAAGATTAAAACTACAAGAGAAACAAGAAAAACTTAGGAAAGTCGACAATCTCTCGATATATCTCCGTTCCTTGAGCTCCGATGCAACCCGATTGTCTCCTTGATGTCTTCTTCCAAGAATAGAACTTTGTCTTGTGTGCTATAGCCAAAAAATGTCAGAATATCCTTGGTGTGCGCCCCAAAAAACCTTTTTATACCCCCTTTCAAGTTTAGGGCAAAGTGCTGCAGAAAATGACATTCCAGAACAGACGCACGGGTCGTGCGCCCCCTGCACGGGCTACCCGTGCGTCCTCCTGTAGCAAGGGCCCTGCTTTTCGCCAAACACGCACGGGTCGTGCACCCAAAGCACGATTTACCCGTGCGTGATGCCGAAGGCATCTTAAATTTCTCCAGTGGCGCACGGGTGGTGCGTCGACGCACGGGCTACTCGTGCGCCGTGTCGTAGCCTTCAGTTGCCAATACCCAGGGGCGCACAGGTGGTGCCTAAGGCACGCCCTACCCGTGCGTTCCCTGTATTGGCCTTATAAGCTTAACTTCATCTCATTTTGGCTTCCGTTCTCGTACATTCACTCGATTCTTGGTGTTTCCACCTCGCGATGCTCGTATTTGTATCCAAAATGCTTCAAATATCATTAAATTCCTACAAAACAAGCAAAGCGTAATATCTTTTCCACAAAGAGTGAGTATACATTATTTTACATGAGTTTATGCATGCTTAAACACCAGTTTTATCATAATTATACCTCAAAATACATGCAAAACTCACACCTATCATATGCCTTACTCTATCTTTATGACATGGTTATGCCAGTTAGGACTGATGGTAATGGTTCATGGTGATGATAAAGGCTTGGTGCTCCCTCCTAAAGTAGCGTCTCTTCAAGCAATAGTTATCCCCGTGTCCTATCAGGATGCAAATACTGACATTATCTTTGATGCATGTGCAACCACTGTAAAACTCTTGAATGAAGCGGGTATTCATGCTGATGCTGATTTTAGAGATAATTATTCAAATGGGTGGAAGAACTCTCATTGGGAAATGAAAGGCGTTCCTCTCAGGATTGAAATAGGACCCGAAGATTTAGCAAATAACCGGGTATGCTATGTCTTAATTCTATTTTGTGTATACCTGCATTTATGTTGTTGCTTTCTCTCTGCTGTTACCCTACCTTGGTCCATCCAAATTCTATGTGAATAAGAAGAAGAGTTACTGTTTTTGTTATTTCTACTAACTGGCTTCCTTTTATCTTTCGTTCATTACCTCTTGGTCAATTTCCTCTTGTCAGGTTGCTGTTATTAGACGTGATAGTTTAGCTAAAATTGATATCCCCATGGCTGATTTGGTTGAAAAAGTTAAAAACATGCTCCACTGTATCCAACAAAATCTCTTTGATGTTGCCAAGCAAAAACGAGATTCCTGCATCCAAGTTATACATACCTGGGAAGAATTTGTTGAAGCACTTACGAAGAAGAAGATGGTTTTTGCCCCATGGTGTGATGAGGAGGTATATCATCTTTTCTCCTCTTTTACTGGCCACAGGCATTTTGGTCTTGTTAGGTTCATAGCTTCACTGAGATTCTGTTGTCCATAGGACTTGTGAGAGCATTTCTATTTCAGCACCAGGGATTGCTACGAATTGGGACGGTATAAAAGATAGTGGATTATACAGTTCTGATTGAACTAATGTGGCATATTGTGCAGTAAACTAATTCTTCTCAAGATTTAATTTTTCCTAAGCCGTAATTTCATATTTCACATGATGTGCAAGTATGATCCCATCTATTAGTCCTTTCATCTTTCTTTCTGCAATTTCTCTTGCAAACCTGATTTTACAGGCCCTCCAGAACTCTATCTGACATAAATGCTACTTTTATGAAACAGTTTGTGAGACATGTAATGTAGATTTCATATTTGCTACACGCGAGTGTTTATATTTGAAAATACTTTGAGAAATTCCATAGTACTATGTTTCTAATCGTTTCCTTTTGGACAAGAATAGAGCTAACATCTTCTACAATATTTTTTTCAAAATTCTGTTTTATGTCTTAGGCAGTGGAGAAGGATGTGATAACCCGCACTAATGGAAGCATGGGTGCTGCAAAGTCTCTATGTTCTCCACTTGATCAGCCTCCGATCCCAAAGGGTACAGTTTGTGTATAATTCACTAAGCAAATGTTGAAGCACTGATCTTAGCGTAAGGTTGCATTTGGGTTATAAGAGATTTGAAATGAATGGATTTCTATTCACCAAATTACAGTAAATTTCAGAACTACCTGAATCACTCAAAATAATTCAAATGAGAGTGGATTTCAAATTCATTCTTCAAATCCTTCTACCAAACCGGGATGTTTTGCAATTATAGATTTCAAATCCATCTTAAAATATTTCCATCCAAATGCAACCTTGGATAAAATTCATTGCCTAACATATGGATATGATAGGAGAGATCATTTTTGGGATTTGATAACCAGTTGTGAATTCGGAGACCCTGGATCTCATTTTTTTTTTTATTGGTAGTTGACATATTTGAGTATTTCTAATGCAGGTACCTTGTGCTTCGCTTCTGGAAAACCTGCTAAGAAGTGGACCTATTGGGGAAGGACCTATTGATTATTTATATTTAATCTATAGTTTTTCATTCTTTTGTGTTGCCCCAGTGCTGATAATAGGGAAATTTAGTCTAGACACCTTGGGACGTCATCATTATTTTTCTCGGTTTATATGCTCCTGACAGATTCTACTTAACGTTGCGAGTCTCTAAATAAAACTGCAATTTTGAATTTTCCTTTGGTTGCTGTCCAAAAGCCTTCTTCTAACCTGATTCACGTATGCTTTCTCGTAAACTCACCATCTTTTCAACCACTTGTGGCTGCACCCAACAAAGCCTTAAGATGAGCTGTAATTCCAATATTCCATAGAAAGAAAAAAAAATTGTGTATACAAGAGTGTGAGAATCTGGGCTGCGCTGAAGCAAGTTCTCTCAAGTCAAAGTACCCTTACTCTATTTTGTGCAACATACTGTTATATCATGTATGTCACAAGTTAAAAGGTGGATATATCATATATGTCATAAGTTAAAAGGTGGAATCAATTGCAGAAATGCCAAAAGAGTGACAGATCAAATAATCATGATTATTTGAGTCTTTTTTGGGGGTTACATGAAATAATAATGACTTAAATGAAGATTTCATAGCTCAACATAAGACTATTGGGGATAATTACGAAATCCCATTGAGTTTTGAACTAATTACAAAAAAATCTATAGATGTTTTAAAATTACAAAAAGCTACCTAAAGTTGGAATACATTTTAAATTTAAGGGGGTTTCCATAAATATCGGGGTGGGGGTGGGGGAATGAAATGTTTATTGCTTATGAAGGGGTAAAATGTAAACAACAATCAAAAACTTGGGGACCCTTTTTGTAATTTTCAAAAACTTATGAAGTTTTTTGTAATTAGCCCGAACCTTGGGTCTTTTTTGTAATTATCCCTAAAACTTGGGACCCTTTTTCATCCTTCTCTAAATTTCTGAATCTCTATTATAGAGATGCACTGGCTAATCCAACAATATTATTCACAATTGTACTTTAATACTAAAAGACCTTACTTCATCTCAAACCCAATCCTAAAATACAACCTTCCATTGATGAAGTATGGGCTGTCCTTGCAAACCAATTCATTCCAGGCTACCAGATTACGTTCACTTCAACTTGTTTTCCTTCACTTTTCCTCCAAGTATATTGACTCTTCCACATACTCTGAAATTCACGAGAAGGTTCTTTCATGCATTCAAACTCGTACTTAATTGAGTACTTATCAGCCCTTGTTGAAGTCATCGACAACATCATTCCAAGAAAATGGCTTGAACTCTTTTTATCTAGTGTACATCTTGTGTATGCCTCTACCACGACTTGCACGGAGTGTTTCCTTTGGTTGGTGGACTCTGAAATTCATGAGTATACTTATCTGTACTTGTCAATCCAAAAAAATGGTTTAAGGTCTTTTTATCTAGCGTGGTACAAACAGGATATGGTAACTCCATTTCAAGCACTTTGACTGGTCGAATTTTATAGGTCCTTTGCTTAAGCTGTGACTTCTTGTGTTGGGGCTGTCCAATTGCACCGTCAACTTTGCCAAATAAGGCCTCTAAGCTCTTAAAGTATTAAAAATAAGGAGCTTATAAGCCCTTTTAAAAAAAAGATGGGGTTGAGGTGCTTTTTTTTTAGGAGTTTATAAGCTCTCTAACAGTTTTTTTTAGAGCTTATAATTTCTTTTTAAAAAAGATTACCAAACACATTATAAGAACTTATAAGCTCTCAAAGTGTTAAAAATAAGTTCAAAATGACCATTTTTTCCAGAAAAAATTGCCCATCTTGCCTATTCGAATATGGCGAAAAAATGCACGAACTTGAAACAAAAAATCCAAAAATCGCCCCTAAGAAGTGTAGAAGATGGCTAAGGAAAAGAGCACACGAGAAAGCTTGGAAAGGAACACTTATATTACTCACTCAACTTGCTAAAAGATGTTTGCTTGGTTACAAATGAGACCCTATTCCTATTTATACTACTCCACCTCCTTATTGGACGGTGGTGATTCATTTGATCTAACGGTTGAGAGAAGTTATCTAGAACTCTCATTCCTACAAGTAGTCCACAACCTTCTACATAGTTTCATAATACTCTATACCATTGAGAATGTTTTACATTATTTCACCATTTTATACTATTCTAGATCATTCTAGAATCATGCTAGGTGATTCTAGACGATGGATTACATACAATGGTAATCCTCTTTGTTCCGACAGGTGGCGAAAAATGGGTCGTAAAGGCCAACTGTGTGACACCTAGGAAAGAAGAAAATTTTTCTTGAAAAAAAATGGGATGTATTTAGAAATTTTTTTGATAGTAAGAGTATAATAGTCATTTTATAAGAAAATAGGGTGCAAATAGCGGCCCCTTCAAGAATACTGGATAGAAAAGGTCGCTTCTTTTTTGCTGGTTAGATCAATCACTTCCCATAAACAAGGGATATGTAGAGACATGAGAAAGATCGATGCCCAACTTGTCCTAGATTAACTATTGATGGCATCGGAATTAATTCATGTAACATGGTGATTTATCAATTGGCATGGCATGAGGAGGGGATGATGGATGATCCTATTGCCACATAACACAGAAATTTAAGGACATGAAAATTTTGACCAAAATAAGGAAATACATAGGAAATAATCCTCTAGCTTAGATGTCATGGCATTACAGCTAAATGCCGGAGAGGCAGTTATTACTGAAGTCCATATTGTCCTATCAAATCTGCAAATCATCTCTTCAGAATTGGCTAATGAGTGTAGGAAAATACTAGTATTTCTTCTAGTACAATTTATATGAATCTAAAATCGAATCGATAAAATTTGCAAAGTAAGCAAAATAAAATTAGCTCGAATCGTGTGTTTAACACACTATCCTTAAAACAGATTCGTCCCCTATTCTGGACGTTTGTTTCCCAGGATAAGACGAGAAAACCGGATTACCTATTCCGGCGAACTGAAAATTATGCCCGAAAATTATCACCAAAATTTAATTGCAAGAGTTGGAGATGTATGGAAACTTTGTAAGTTTTTGTGTGTTTTTCAAATGAAAATCAAGCCATATTTATAGGAAAAAATATGACATTTCATCAAATAAAATATTTGACTTTTACTATTGAAAAGGTCAGATAAATTTGGCCTTTACTATTTAAAAGGTTAAAATACCCTTTACTATTAAAAGGTCAAATATATAATTTTCCTTCAAAATTTCCAACAATGAGATGCCACCCTCCTTATTGTGATGTTGGTGTCTCTTTTATGGCATCATCAAATTTCACTTTAGTATGTTTTTCAGTGTGTATATAAAGCATCACTTGATTGTATGCTAGCCTTAGTGACAACTCTGTGACATGGCTTTTACAGTTTCGCCAAATGTTAAAACTACTCCTAATGCTATCTGTCCATGAGTCCATTACAACATCATTTTTCGTTTTCGTAAAGTTAAAATACGTATTGCACTAATCCTGTGGGACTCAAATTTTCTGGGACGCAGTACAAATTATTTGGCATGCTTGTTTGGTAATCCCCTGTTTTGTGATATGATTTGATTGTTTCTGCAAGAAGTAAAAGGTGTGTAGTATACTAGTATGCCATGCATGTAACTTGGAGTTTGTCATTAAAGCATTACTTTAAATTGCACGTCAATTTATATTTGATCATGGAAAGCACTGTATGATAACGCAAATGAAAAACTTTCAGCTCTCAATTTTGTTGAAAAGAGAATACCAAAAGAATGGTTTTCCAGTGATGCCTTTTTTTTTAATTTTTTTTTCTTTTGTTGGTTTTCAAGCTCATGGATGAGAATTGAATGCTACAATAATTATCATGCAAACCATAAAAAAGTTAGCTTTTGAATTGTTAGATACAAGAATAGAAACACGGTCCGTTTAGGAATGCTTGAAGAATATGTTAGGAATTTACAGAGACATATAGACCAAACATATAGGATTTCAGAAAAATAAAATCAGATGAGAATAATAATAATTGATTTTGTCAAGATATAAAGAAAGGTTTATATTTTGAAAGAACCAACTGCATAGCTAGATATCATTATTCTGCGGAACTTATTCCGCTGTTGCTGTCATCGCGACAACTCGTACAAAATACTAATCGAGAGTAGTGTCAAGGTGGGTGGACGTGTTACTTTAGGAATAGGGATAATTATAAAAACACCCCTGAGGTTTGGGCTAATTACATAAAAAATCTAGAGATGTTTCAAAATTAAAAAAAAAACCATTAGATTTGATTCTGTATTAAATTTGAGGGGATAGTTGTAATATTTTTATAATGGCGGGGGGTTTTGAAATATTTTTTTAGTTATGAAGGGAAAAATGTAAGAGGAATTAAAGCTCAAGGGTTTTATTGCAATTTTCAAAAATCTCGGTTTTTTTTTGTAATTAGCCCAAACTTCAGGTATTTTTTTTGTAATTATCCCTTAGGAATATGAAAAATTATCAACAAGAAACCAGCTGCACTAGTTACTCCATATGACTAATTACTTAGTTCGAAGCTATAGTACATAAACATTAATTAATGATCATGTCATTTTTGTGTTAAGTGTTAAATTAAAATAGAAGGTTGAGTACTTGAGTTGCCTTTTATTTTTTAAGGTGGTGCTGGAAGCTAATTCCAAATTCCTTCAAGAAGTCTTCAGCTTGAAGTGTGTTTGACTGACTAAGTTTATTTATTTATTTTATAAATTCAGGCGTCTTTTGTTTTTGGAAGTGTTAAAATAAAATAAGATCACGAAACTCATAATTATTAAACAATTAATGTGAATTTTAATTAATATGATAAAAATTAAGGAGCGTGTTGAGATATATTAAATAGGCTACAAACTTTTCTTTTCTATTTTTCACTTTTTTATAAAAAACATTATTTTGAAAGTAATTATAAGATTATGTTATATATCTCGATACTAACAATGTAACAACAAATTATATGACTCCCATGTTAAGTTTAATTGATGCTATCCCATGGCATCTTAATGACCGGGGCATGTTAGAAAATATTAAGTACGCATGGAATATCTCTCTAGCTAACCGGTTGTATAACGATTGTGATTGGAAGCCACTTAAAAGTTTATAACTTTTTGTGAAAGGTTTTCTCAACTAATGCTAATTGCATAAGTGCATGTATACATATTGGCAAGAGCATGAACTTAAAAGGCCCTCATGTAAAGGTTCAGTGGAGCAGGATGAATTCTTGATCACGTTAAAAGTCATTAGGTTGGGTGAGGCCAAAGGTTTCTTGTTATTAGGAAAAAAATAGGCTTAATTGCAAAATTGGTCATGTAATTTTAAGGGGTTAGCAATCATGTAAATATTTTAGGTTGCAACATATTTTGATACTAAGATTTTGATTATGTGCAGTATTGATCCAATGAGTTCTAATTTCCGCAATTTAGGTCCTACAAATTCTGATTTTGTCAATTTTGGTCCCAATTTGGTTTTTCAATATTTCATTTGTTCCTACACTACCCATCCTTTAGCCAGAATACCCAAAAAATGAAAATACATATATGACCGTTGAAAGTTAAAAGAGTGAAATTGCAATATTAAGCCAAAGGGAAATAAATATATATGTGAGAAACCGATCCGTCGATTGAGGCTCAGGGGGAATATGGTGGAATAAACTGTGTTATTGGACCTTATTCCATGTTCCGACCTTTAATTTGCTGACCACAAAACCAGAACCCACTCGACCCTGAAAGTAACATGACCATACAATTTGCACGTAAGCTACGTACATTAATAACCCATGCCCCCGCCATAGAACTGTATGTAATATTGTATTTGTTGAGTATTTTTTAAAAGATTTTCAATTCTACATAGGAAACCGAAATAAGTTTTATCCTCTTTATTAATGGGGATCGTTATGGGCTTGGCCAAGAGACTTATCTAGAAGTTGTTCCTCCTGTTTTGTCCGGAAAATTTCTTTTGAGTCTGTTCCTAATTTTCTCCTTTTTATTTTTATCTCTTGGGACTCCTGAGTTTGTTTTTGAACTTGGGATTTGTTTTTATCTCAACAATAATTTGTTCATGCTCCATCATTTTAGGAAGCAAAGTTGAGAAAAAATACAACCTGCTTTAATTAATAAGTGTGATCGATCAATAATAAGCGTGCCCAAGAATTAATTAAAAATGATAGGATTGGAAGATGTGTGGAAGGTGGTGGTGGCAATTGCGCCTCTCTACGTAGCGTTAATGCTAGGATACGGTTCGGTGAAATGGTGGCGCATGTTCACACCCGAACAATGCGAAGCCATAAACCGGTTGGTGTGCTACTTCACGTACCCGCTGTTCGTGTTCGAGTTCACAGCACACGTGGACCCGTTCAAGATGAACTACCGGTTGATGGGGGCGGATGCCATGTCCAAAGTCATAATTGTGATGGTGCTTGGATGTTGGGTAAAGTGGAGCAGCAAAGGGAGCTATTGCTGGTCCATAACCAGCTTCTCTTTGTCGACCCTCACGAATTCTCTCGTGGTGGGTGTCCCCCTTTTGAAGGCCATGTATGGCCCGATGGCGGTGGACCTTGTGGTCCAGTCTTCCGTCTTTCAGGCGCTTGTTTGGCTCACTATTCTCTTGTTCGTCTTGGAACTCAGGCGAACCACGAGTGAACATTATGACGATATTGCTCATCATGATAACAATATGGTAGTAGTACCACCGAATACTACTGTTAATACTACTGCTGCTACTGCTACTACTGCTACAAACGCTAATATTAATGCAAGTCGTGATGATTTGGAAAACCAGAGTAGCGATATTAAGATGAGCAACGGTACTAGTCGTTCTAGTAGCCGCCCGTCTTTCTGGAATTTGATGAAGGAGGTGTGGCTCAAACTCGCCATCAATCCAAATTCATATGCTTGTATACTTGGTATCACTTGGGCCTTTTTATCTAACAGGTATATATGTACCACTAATTAATCTCATATGACAATATATGTATATATGACACGGCCATGAATGGAGTTACTAATTCATATTACTTCTGTTTGTTTATGCATTTAATTGATTAGGTGGCATTTTCAAATGCCAGACATCGTGGAAGGATCAATTCTCATAATGTCAAGAGCTGGTACTGGCACTGCCATGTTTAGCATGGGTGAGATATATGAGAAGCAAGCTACAAAAAACACACAAACACACATCACCATCATCATCATCATCGTTACACATTATATGTTGTGCAGGATTGTTCATGGCATTGCAAGAGAAAGTGATATCTTGTGGAGCAAGTCTCACTATTTTTGGGATGGCTTTGAAATTTATTGCTGGCCCGCTAGCTATGGCTTTAGGTTCCCTTGCCGTCGGTTTGCATGGGGACGTCTTACGCGTAGCTATCATACAGGTACGTACCATCACCCGTTGGATTTTGTTTTACCTTTTCTTCATAGTAAAAATGTTTTAATAGTAATATTTTAGTTCAAATGTCCATTTTATGACCATCAAGTTTTAATCAGAATGACTAAAAAATATGTTTTTGAAAACATATGGCTATTTTCATTTTCACGCAACATAAATTCAATTGGGCCCATTACCACAAATAATTAGTATTCTTTTTTCAGTTCCTTTTATACGATAACAACGTAACAATTCATTTCATTTATGCACAAAGATCAACATTATAAACTAATTAGTCCAAAGTTAGATATATAGTCCAATTTTATATTGCAGAAAAGTGAGCACATCATGTTCTCCAAAATGTATGTTATTTCCTCCATGAGTATCATTCAACTACAATATATGTCCAAAAACAAGTGTAAATGCATGTCACGCGCCTGTATGCATATATACACGAATCAATTTCAATTTAAAGGAGAAATTGTTTATTCTCGAGATTGCTTGAAAGCATCAGCTTCTTCAATCTTCATTCATCATTATTAGTTAAAAATTACATTGGATTAAATAACAAGCCCATAAATCAAAACAATGACATAGCCCAAAAGCCTCAAAACCATAGAAGCCCTTGATAATTCTTTTGAAAGATCAACAAGTAAATATCTTTAAGCAACAATATTAACAATATCATTTTTTTTGGGAAAAGAACAATATCAATTTGTTACTGCTGCTTGATAACATAAAAGTAAAAAGGGACTTCTTTTTCCTCAAATCATATAACACACAATTTTTAAATTTGCAGAGCGCTTTAGATATATTTACCAGTAGTTTTGAATTCTATAGGTAAATATTTACTTACAATGATTTTGGCTACAATGACAGTTATTTTAATACTTACCTACAGATTTTTCTGTAAGTACTGATTTTTTCTTTTAGTGGAATAACGATGATGAGTTGATGATAGCTTTCTATATGTACTGTTATTGTTGCAGGCAGCATTACCACAATCCATCACGTCCTTCATCTTTGCCAAAGAATATGGATTGCATGCCGATGTTCTCAGCACTGCGTGAGTTGTCTTCTCGATTAATTACTGATCATCTTTTTTATTTCAAGAAAATTTATTGAACTGTGTCTTAATTTTCATATATACATACCGATCCTATCAATTTTTTTTGGCCTGAGTCGAATTTTAAAATTGGGCCCCTTTATAAATACAAAATTAAAGACAAAATAAAATAATAAAAAAATAATGTGTAATATATAAAACAGTTCTATTATAGTTAAAATAATATGACATCTCCAAAAAAAAATTTTAATTTAGGGCTTTAGGAAAAATTAGTTGTGATAGTTTTGTTAGCAACTTGAAAGTCTACAAGACCCAAATAATGGGGGCCCTTCGTTTTTAGTGGGAGAGGTTTTAAATTTTTTAAAATCACAAAATATATATAAAAAAAATGAATGCATCCACAAGGATTTGATCATTTGAACATGGGTTGTGTATTCTTTCCCAATTTTAAGGTGGTAAGAAACCACTAGGCCAACTTGTTTTTCAATTAATTAACATATTATTTAGTTTCTATATAACTATAAATAAAACGTATACAAAAAATATGGGCACCTAAATTTTTTAATTTTTTCCGAGCCCGAGTCGACCGACTCCTCGGCCTTACATGAGGAGCAGCCCAGCATATATAAATACACACACAAATACTGTTTTAAGTAAAACTTAATTAATTTCTTTTTTTTTTTTGAATTTTATCAGGGTCATTTTCGGCATGATTGTGTCTCTTCCGGTGTTGATCGGTTACTATGCGATTCTGGAGTTTGTACACTAACGGCGGACGTATACATACATATATGTATATCGACACACATCATTCGCATATATAATTGCTAAACTAGCTAGAGATCATCGTCATTTTCATTTCAGTTGATTTCTGATGATCGTAATTAATTTTTGGATAATGTTATCGCTAGTAATTTCCGGATGGCCGGGGCAAATGGATTATTATATGTAACATTTAAATCCAATATATAGAGTTTGTATCGATCGTACATTAATTGGCCTGTACTAATTAAGTAGTAATTATACCCTTAATTTGCAGCCAATAATAATCGTCTTCAATCTTATATAAGTTACACCTTCCAACTGCCAAGTGCACTATTCCTATGATGTTCAAATAAAAACATTGTTTAATGCACGTGGTATTCATATGGTGAATTGAAAAATATGTCCCTATATATATATTAAACAGAGGCGACTTGCGAGTTGGTGGAGTGGTGAATAAATCATGCTTGAATTTGAAGTTTGGAATTCCATTCCAGATGGGGATGCAAAGTTCAATGGACTTGATAAATTTCTCATAGCTAGTTAATTCTTTAGTACGTAGTTTGATTCTTTTTTCTAAATTATGCTGAATGATCTTTTTTTGTCATATTATTTTAATGAAATCAAAATATTAAAGATGGAGTACGATATTTTTGTTATTATATATCTTATTTATAGCTTAATTGATTAAATTAATTACATTTGTAACATTGATCATTTTGTTATTATTGATTTTTTTTATATAAACACAAGAGACCCCTTTTATTCTTTCCCTCGAGGCCCATTGAAATCTAGGACCAGCTATCATAATAAACCATTTAGATCATTATACCTTTATGAACTGACATGTATTTTTACCAACCATCTATGACGTCGATCTACGGTACAAAATATTAGATGCTTAATAGCATTAGTAAAGGGTACATTTTTTATTTATCTTTTTTTTTCAGCCCAACTTCCAAAACGATCAACTTGCGCCTCATTAATATAACTGGGGGAGGACGGCCTTCCCCGTTGTTCGCCCTCCAAGTAAATCTTGTACCATTCTGTCTTTCAATCAATATTTCTTTCCCAAGAGACCTTGCCTTTCAGAATAAATCATATCTTCCCGGATAACACGAGGGTTCAAATTAATATACAATCCTCCATTGATTCCACCTTGTGCTTTACCTGAGGACAACAGCTCCGGCTCCTCATTGCTGCCGCCAAGGTAAATCGCGGTCTTACGCCTGACTATGCCGAGGACAACGACTCCGGCTCGCCATTATTGCCGCCAAGGTAAACCGCGGGATGTGCACGCGACCGACCGGTGTTCGGCGACGGGTGGCGACGTACAACCAGATCCTCCAGGTAAAGAGAACAATTTATGTTCGACCCCAATCTACTAATAACGATCTCTCCCTGAATCGAACCCACACGAATGCTATTCAGTATGAGTTCCCACCAAATCTTCACCAGCTCGCATATGCCCCGGGTGTTAGATGATGGTGGTTATACAGTTATAGCAGTTAGGATTACTGTTACATTCTGTTATATTTTCATTTACAATAGTCAATTACACTACATCTATATAACTCTGTTGTATTCACAAAACAATTCATTCAATTCAATACATTCATTCTCTCCTTGAGCCTCTGTTAAAACTTAACATGGTATCAGAGCCTTGTCACTGAATGACTCACCAACAAGAGTCAACATATCAACAAAGTGACGAACCTTAGCCAGATACTCATTAATAGACAAGGAACCTTTTGTCGATTTTGAAGTCTGTGATCTAAATTGATGCACCTTAGACGAGTTTGGGTGGCATAATAAGTCTCTAACACATGCCATACGGCGGTTGTATCACAACGAATAATGCGAGACAAAATATCTTCATTGAGAAGAGAAAATCCACGAGAGAATGAGTTGATCCTGTTGCTCCCAATCCAAAAATGCAGGATTCAATTCATCGGACTCAAGAGGCAAATTTAGCTGGAATTGGAGTCGAAAGGGATAAGAAATGCCGCAAACGATGACCGCGCAGAGTCGAGAGGATTTGTTTGCGCCGGACCAAAAAGTTGTCATGATTCACTTGGATGCGGCGGATGTGAGAATGTAATGCGAGGCGAATCGCCCCGATGAAAGCTGCAGACGAAGAGAAGAAGCGAGCCATTACAAGGCTCATATTGATGCAATTTTCAATGGTTTGCCCTCCGAGTTTGATTCGTTCATCCTTTCTATCACCACTCGATTGGATTCGTATACGATTCTTTGATGTTGAAGCCTTACTTCTTCTTGCTCAAGAAGCTAGAATTGAGAGGAGTATTAAAACTAGTGATATGGTGGTAGCTCATGTGGCGTTTCTCGTTCGAATTTCAACAACAATTCCTCTCATAATTCGGTGTTGATCGGTGTACCAAAGATATAGAGGCAGAGGTAATTTCTCTCGAGGTCGGTTTGGAGGTCGTTCTAATAGAGGAGGCGAGGTTCAATTGGAATCGTTCAAAGGTTATTTGTCAAGTTTGTGGTTACTCGGGCCATATTGCAACTCGGTGTTATTATCGGTTTGATCATTCGTTTTTGGATCTCATCATTCTCATTCATCTAGAGGGGTCATACTCCGGTGTAGGGCAATGTTGCTCAATTTTACGGAGGTGCGCTTTTTGGTTACGGTTTTGCACAAACGCCCTCTACCTCCCGGTCCTCTAGCTGGTTTGTCTCCTACACCTCAGGCTTATCTTCATGCTCCAGGAAAGCTTTCCAGGTCCAAACCGGTATCCAGGACTGGTGCAACTAATCATCTCACTCTGAGATCTCTCAAAATTGACCATTGGCTCTCAATATCATGGCTCGAGATCAAGTGCACATGTGTGATGTAAGGGTTTACCTATTGAACATATTGGAACATCCTGCTTTTATTGTCCTTTTAATTCTCATCGTACTCTTACTCTCTCACAAATTCTTCATGTTCCTAGAATCACAAAAACTTGCTCGGTGTCTCTAAATTTGCACAAGATAATTGTGTGTTTTTTGAATTTCACCCCTCTATGTGCTTTGTCAAGGATCTCAAAACCAAGACAATCTTTGCAAGGACATCTTAAGGATGGACTCTATGCTTTCTCTCCTTCTCAATTGCATCTCTCTCAGCCCAATCCAAAGCCACTGTTGTGGAAGCACTTGACCTAGTTCACGGCTTGGTTCATGACTTTCTTGTAATCTTTCTTCATCTAAAGCTATTTTTTCTATTTGGCATAATAGACTTGGTCACCCTAGTGATTCATTTGTGCAAAATGTCTGAATTCTTGTCAATTACAATCTATAAATAAAAGTGCTTCTTCAAAAGTATGTTTCTCGCTTGTTGCTTAGGCAAATTACACAAACTTCCTTTTCCTTAATCTCAAACTATAGTAACTGCTCCTTTACAACTTATTTGCTCTGACTTATGGGGTCCCTCCCCTGTTCTTTCATCTAGTGGATACAAGTATTACATACACTTCATGGATGTATTTTCTAGATATACTTGGATTTATCTACTTAGACAAAAATCAGAGGCCTTATCTTCTTTTATTCATTTCAAGACACAAATTGAGCTGCCACTTGACACTAAAATCAAAACTGTCCAAACTGATTGGGGAGGAGAATTTAGACCATTTACTAACTTTCTTGCAACTCATGGCATCACTCATAGACATCCTTGTCCTCACACTCATGAGCAAAATGGTTTAGCCGAACGAAAACATCGTCATATTGTTGAAAATGGTCTAACTCTTCTTGCTCATGCTTCTCTCCATATGAAATATTGGGATGAAGCCTTTAGAACATCCATTTATCTCATAAACAAACTTCTTACTCCTCTCCTTCAAAACAAATCTCTCTAGAAGTCCTGTTTCAACAAAAACCTGATTATTCCTCTCTTAAAACATTTGGTTGCAGATGTTTTCCAAATCTCAAACCATACAACTCTCATAAGTTTGCTTACAAGTCCTCTCCTTGTACCTTTTTGGGCTCTGATTTATCCCATAAAGGATACAAATGTCTTGATTCTTACGGTAGAATATTTATCTCCGGAGATGTAGTGTTTGATGAGCTTACATTTCCCTTTGCTCACACTCCTCGAATCCTCTTAGCAACTACCCTCATTGTCCTCTTCTCCTTCTAATCTCTTTGTTCTTGCTCCACTACCTCCTTCCACTCTTCCTCCTTCTCCTCCCCCTCTCCTCCTCCTCCTTCTTCTTCTCCTTTCACTTGAGTTTCTCATAGTTCTGGGAAATCTCTCCTGTTACACATGTGCCACTTCTTCGAGGTTCCTGTTGTTCCTCCTGGCAATACTCATTCCATGGTTACTAGAGCTAAGAATGGTATTCACAAGCCAAGAGCCTTTTTAACTAGCAAGGAACCAAGCGATCCTGTCATTGCTATTCAAGATCTAGGTGGAAGCAAGCTATGTGTGATGAGTTCTTGCTTCTATTAAATAATCAAACCACGGGAATTGGTTCCTTTGCCTCTTGGTAGAACAACCATTGGTTGCAAGTGGGTTTTTCGAATCAAAGAAAATGCGGATGGCTCCTAAACAAATATAAGGCAAGATTTGTTGCTAAAAGCTTGGTCAGTGGTCGGCTTTGACTTCAATGAAACCTTTAGCCTGTTGTTAAACCCACAACTATTCGAATTGTGCTCACCTGTGGCTTTAAGTAGAGGTTGGATTGTTCAAGCAACTTGATGTCAACAATGCATTTTTAAATGGTCAAATTCATGAAGAAGTGTATATGGTGCAGCCCTATGGTTTTTCTCGATCCCATTCATCCCGATTTTGTTTGTAAAGCGAGGAAGTCCTTATATGGTCTCAAGCGGGCCCTCGTGCTTGGTATCTATCGCTCTGTATCTTGCCTTAATTAGTTTGGGGTTTCATTCCACCAAGTCGGACAAGTCCTTGTTTGTGAAAAGTTCTGCATTGTACAATCTTTATATTGGTCTATGTAGATGATATTTTGATAACAAGGGAGTGATAAGTGTGCTATTCATCTGTTGTTTCTCAACTTAATCGTAAATTTGCTCTCAAAGATCTTGGTGAGGTTGACTATTTTCTCGGGCATTCAAGTCAAACACACCACCACAGCTTGCATCTATCTCAAACTAAATACATCAAAGAACTTCTGTGTAAAACCAACATGCAATTTGCCAAGGTCGCAAGAGCTCCCATGACTTCTGGCCTTAAGCTTACGACTTTTTGGGGGTGGTTCTGTCTCTAATGCTCAACTCTATCGTAGATTTGTTGGAGCTCTCAAGTATCTACCATTACAAGGCTGAAATCTCTTTCTTTGTGAATAAGGTTTGTCGGTTTATGCAAAATCCCAAGGAATCTCATTGGAAGGTCAGAAAGCACATTCTCGAGATATTTGGCGGGCACATTGGATTATGGTCTCACTCTCTCCAAGGCTTCCTCTCCTGTTCTCAATTTGGTTGGGTTCTCGGATGCGATTGGGCATCCGATGTTGATGATAGACGTTCTACCACCGGCAGTCTTGTGTCTTTTTGGGTCCAAATCGGTAGCTTGGAAGTCTAAAAGCAATACACTGCTGATCTCAGGTCATCTACGGAGGCGGAGTATCGAAGTGTGGCTGAACTTGTGTCCGAAGTTAGGCTTTGGATTCAAGGGTTACTAGGGGAGCTACATGTGCGGAGTAACCACATTCCTCTTCTATGGTGTGACAATTTGAGTCTTGCCCAACTAGCGCCAATCCGGTTTTACACGCCGCACCAAACACATTGGTGGGACTACTATTTTGTTCGGGAAAAAGTTGAAAAAGATTGTGGACGTTCGTCATGTTCCCGCTATTGACCAACTTGAGATGTTTTCACTAAACCAAATTCTAGTGCCATGTTTCAATTGATTACAAAGCAAACTTAATATTTTAGACTCTAAAATGTTAAGTTTGAGGGGGCTGTTAGATGATGGTGGTTATACGATTATAGCGATTAGGATTTCTTTGTTACATTATGTTATATTTCTATTACAATAGTCAGTTACACTACAACTATATAACTCTCAGTTGTATTCACAAAACAATTCATTCAATTCAATACATTCATTCTCTCCTTGAGCCTCTGTTAAAACTTAACACCGGGGAGCAATTTGATGGAGCAGGGATATGAACCCCTGACTTCCACCCCACAAACAATTTGATGGAGCAGGGATTTGAACCCCTGACCTCCACCCCACAATTGCTTGTGGTGGCCAGATGGGCTAAGCCACCTGGTTACTGTTCCAGATTTTATAATTCGCGATTTAATGTACGGATGGAAGCTGATGATGATGATCTTGAGATGAGTCTTTTCTCTTTCATGCTTTTCTCTTAAATTTATTAAATCCTAATTTAGTGGTATCCAATTAAGAAATGAAAAATGAGCATACACAAGCTAAAAGTAGCTAGGAGGAATGAATTAAATATGTTACCAACAACAAATGGAAGTGAAAAATCTCGCCAGGTAAAATGTAATTAAGTAACAATTGAATTCTCCAGACAACATTTAGTTTAATATATATTCCACTTCTCCACTTACTCTAGAAATTAAAATATTAAGTATGACGAGGTTTGAATCATAGTTGATGCCATCATTGCGAATTTGTTGTCTTGATGTCCAAGATCATTATATATATATATTATATATATATCTTTATTTCACCAAATTGTAAGCTAGATTTTGATTAATATCTACAACTCTCTCTCTCTCTCTCTATATATATATATATATATATACACCTTACATAAAAAGTGTCACGGGCCGCCTTTGGCATGTTAAAAAGTTAATAACACCAAGGTGCGGATAATTATTGCTATAAATTAAAAATTAAAAATAAGTAAGAAAAGTTATGACCCAATTATGTTTAAAATTTTTTTTACTCGGATCAACCAAGCAGTACTATATTTATTCTGGAGCTAGCAGGTGCCACGTAGCAAAAAAGTGAAGCGCAAAGTATAATTAATTAGGTAGGATCTGGAACCTGTGGAATATTAGAAAAAGATGAATGCTTTGTACAAAAAAAGATTATACAATCTGAAGATTCATGCTAAGCCTATTAATGATATAGATATATGCATATATTATCTATTGACGTGTAATGGGAGACGTTGGTTTATCTTAAAACCCAATTAAAACTTGAGGTGCCGAACCATCTACTAAAGAATGAAACTACGAGAGGGAACTTAGCTCAGATATATAAATACGTATAGTGGGTCAGGATTCAAATCTCTTAGGTTGGATTTTCCATTCCAAAGGAATGTTTCATCTATTGTCGCATCGGAAAATGATTGTCAAGTGTATAAAAATTAATATATATTAATCAGCCATAAATTTTTTATTTTTATAAGACAGATAATATTTGTTAAAAAAAATCTGTATGGTGGAATAACAAATAAAACATCATTATGAGATATATATAAGATCCTATCCACTCAAATCCGCATATATGCTATATTAGGCACTACCCAACTCCATTGGCGTAGCTAAGGGGGGGCCAACCCGGGCCCCAGGCCCCCCCTCTTTTAAATTTTTTTTTACTAAACAATTTTTAAAAAAATATATATATTAGTTGAAATTTATATGATTTTTCATGGTTTTTCTATTCGGCCCACCCCATTTTCGTGTATCGGCTCACCCTACTTTACTGTCCTGGCTACGCCATTGCCCAACTCCCATGTCAATATACATGGAAGTTGGATGGTATATTCAATTGGGTAGCATCTAATTAGCCTAATTCAAAGCATTTTTCCGTTCCACTAGAGGAGTGCTGCGTGCGCGCACACACTATATAATTACTTTGTAATAATGTCCATCAACGAGTGTCATAAATTTTCAACTAAATTGATCATCAATCGTACCTATAAACCATAGACTCAATTGATCAGGACTTGTCATAAAAAAAAAAATAAAAAAGTTAAGAATTAAACTTTTGTTTGCTTAATTATTTTTTCTCTTTGTAGCTGTAGGACTACTATTAATCCATTAGCACATTCAACCAACGATCGAAAGAGAACGAATTAAGTTATGGAAAAACTATTTACTAATATTCATGCCTGCCAATGTGCAGACAATAGGAATATATATTTGTTATATGAAGAGCAACATGGTATATATGAATATATGCAAAATATTTTTTTTTCACAAGCACTAATACTGAATGGTCATAATAGTTGTTAGCTTTATCAGGATTCTTTCGTGATATAATACTATAGAATCCAAATCCTATTTGGTTACTTCTTATTCTACATTTAATGCATTGTGAATTTGTGCAATTCATTTCGTTTATCTCAAGGAATATCCTTCAGAAACCCATCTATTATAGTTATTTATAAACTGAAATTAGACAATTATGCACTCTTTTTCTAAATGACCAAAGACTTTATAAGGGAAAATATTTTTTCTGTCCTATGACTTGGACTACTTGAAAATTTAGTCATTTAAATAGTCAGTGATTCAGGTAATTACACAATTTTAGTCAAAACTGGACTAAAATGTCCGAAATTTTAAAATATATTATATCAAAACTTAAAGGTGATCACTTAGAGTACTAAATCTCTAAATAGTGCAAGTTATAGGACCAAAAAGGACTATTTTCCACTTCATAAATATAAACACAAAGGTTTAAAGTGATCTAAACATTAACTATTATCAAATATTGAGGAAATATATCTTTTGTGAGTTGTCTTACATTAATTAACTAGAGAGATTGAGCCTAACTTATAAGTCTAACTAGTGAGATATTCCTTCTATTATCAATTGGGGCTATCGCTCTCTATTTTGTATTGGGTACGTTTCAGGTGTGAGTCGAACAAAGTCTCCAAAATTTAACAAATATATATAAAAATATTTTAACTGTAGTATAAATTAAATGAGCATAGCAGGACTCATGAGTAACGACAAGGTACAATTACTTAGTGGATAGCCCTTTGTGTCCACTGCCCTAATCAGTCATGATTTAAAGCTAGAAATCCGCAATCCAATTCATTTGCAAATTGTATTGGTTTAGTGAATTGTAATTTCCTTCACCTATCTTGATTTTCAAATTTCATATTTTGTCTCCGTGAGTTTTTAGGCTCATTTTATGAGTGTTTTTTTGGATTTTTATTTATCGAATAAATTGTGTACTACGGTTTTGTACCGAAGACTTAGATACCAGAAGATTAGTGACATAAGATGTGTTTTGTTCAACGTGATTGTGATTTTTGGTTTGATCTATTGGATCAATTTGATCTGTTTATGTTTAAAATATATGTACGTTTAAGGTATGTAGAGGTTTAATTCTGATTTTGTAATTCTTACAATTTTTATCTTTGCAATTAGTTGTAAGATTTTTTTTATGAAATTGATTGATTCTAAAAAGTAATATCTACTTATTTTTTGTAAACTATATTTTATCTTATGTGTGAAAAGTACTATTCCATGAAAAGTAATATTAAACCCAAGGCAAAAACTCATATAGGACCGTCTTATGGGTCTCAATCCGTAAGACGGATCCTACTGACCCGCGAACCTGTTCCCTGCGGATCTTGTTGACCAGGTCCGCGGGTCAATGCCACCTGCTGGTTTTTTTTTTTTCTCTGTTTTTCTGTTTTTCTTCCCCTGTTAAAAGTAACAGTTTTCTGAGAAAAAATATCAGTTATTTAGATAAAGTATCATATTTTTTAATATATCAACAGATTATGATTACATTACATTGAAGGAAAAATAAATATATTAGAGTTAAAATAACACCTTTATAAGTAAAAGTATATATTTTTTTAGACAAAATATCATATTTTAAGAGTGAAAATATTTGTTTTATAAATAAAGTATTACATTTTTTAATAATTAATACAAAGAAAGATGAATAATAAATATGATAGAGTTAAAATAATACTTTTATAAGTAAAAGTATTTGTTTTTTGAGATAAAGTAACATATTTTTTAATATAGTCACAAATTATGAATATATTACAATAAATATATATAACAAAGTTTCTGTTTTTCTTCCTCAGTTAAAGTAACACTTTTATGAGAAAAAAGTATCGGTTATTTTAGATAAAGTATCATATTCTTTAATATAGCCACAGATTATGATTACATTACATTGAAGGATAAATAAATATATCAGAGTTAAAGTAACACATTTATGAGTAAAAATATATATTTTTTGAGTCAAAATATTATGTTTTAAGAGTAAAAATATCAATTTTTTAAATAAAGTATTATATTTTTTAATAATAAATACAAAGAAAGATGAATAATAAATATGATAGAGTTAAAATAATACTTTTATAAGT